>JAMKQA010027719.1:0-16650 GCA_024699735.1 Posidonia australis
TATATATATATATATATATATATATATATATATATATATATATATTAATCTTGGGGTAATAAATATAATGGCATAAATGATTAAGATAATCATTAAAATGATTATAGGGTTTACCTAAAATGAATTAGTAAGGGTCCACCTGGGGTATGGGTAAAATAAAAGATGATATGATTTAGAGATATTAAGTTTTTCCCCAGATGGTTTAAAATGGACTTTAGGGATCATGATAACATCCCTAGACCTAAGGCTTGTGTGGTTTTGCAGGTGGTGCGCTAAATGTTGTATTCAGTTGCACTATGCTGGGTGTTTGACACTGATTTGGCTTTGCTCCGAAGAGACACAAGCTAGTAGGTATCTTATATCTAGGCTCCAAAGCATTGAGTTCTCGTTATGGCTATTTTGGTGTGGCGTCTTCTAGGTGAGCTTGATACGCAGATGATGCTTTTGTTAGGTGTTTTGCTTGGATTGTCATCATGAGTTGAGTGAGGTGCTCTAGAACTCAAGAGGTGGTGACTAAGAGGCCGAGGTGTGTTCGTCGGATCCTTGAGGTATGATACTCTTGAATTGTAGTTTACGAGATCGAGGCTATGGTCCCCAAGATGTGGTATTGACTGGGCTTGGAGGTATGACACTTTGTTTGTCCCGAGCACTGAGGCCTTGAGTACTATTTGTACATAGGGTATTGTGGCAACCAACTCAGGAGGTATGAGACTCTTGCATGGCTGAGTTTGATGCGCTAGGAGTTATAGGTACCGAGACTTGTAGGTATTGGCTGAGCCTATGGGTAAGGAACCTCTAGTGGTTCAGAGTACTAAGCTAGGACACCGAGAGGGCATATCCTGTGGTGGCCAGGATGGGTAGTGCACGTGCCCCATGGTTGATAGCGTCCTAAGTGATTGGACAGCCTTCCCTGGTGGAAATTGGCAATTTGAGAGTTTTTCAGGTGGGAGGACTATAGGACTGATTCACTCATGTACAGGGTGGCAGGTCTGTGGCAGTGCAAACGCTGTGGTCGCTCCTCGATAGACTGCTTGTGGCCAGTGTTGACTGCTTGGTGCCAGGAAGTACGACACATTGTTTGTGGTTTTGCTAAGTCCCATTACAGGAGTTGGACTTTGGCCAAGTGTAGGTCATGGTGTTGCGCTAGTGTGGCATTGTACTTTGGGAGCGGTGGCTCCATGGTTTTGGCCTAGAGGAAACCGTGCTGCTGTGCCAATGTGGCGTTGTATTTTGGAGCAGTGGCTCTATGGCTTTGGTGTTGTGCTTGGGTCCATAAGGGGTTGTGTTGTGTAGAGCAGAGGCCCTATAGTTTATGCTTTGTGGTTGTGGTGGGTGTTCTGGATGCTATAGAGAACGTTCAGGCATCATTGGTTGTCTAATCCACACAGAGAGCATGTGGGATCAGGCTGTGTGCTTTGCTTTTGGGCTTAATTTGGCAAGAGTGGCCATCTCTAGTGTGCATAAAGTTTTTTGAAAAAACATGCACATGGTTTTGAAAAGAAAAGAAAAGAATGGTTTTAAAGGCATGGTTTTGATATTTTGCTACATGCCAGGCAATAGTGGATTGACTGGGCTTGGTGTTGCGACATCTAAGTGAGATGCCTATGCTTGTTGTGTGGGGCGTAGCTACGCCTGTTTCCTCGGCATGGTGTGTCGAGTGGTTAGGTGGGATATGTGCTAGATGAACGTTTGAGTGGTCACTCACGTGTTCTTTGGTTTTGATGTTTTTGATAGGTGTAGGATAGGAGCTGATTTTGCTAATGTATATAGGAGGAGTCACACTACCACACATTAAGGATTCTAGTGAGTTTGTAGTTTAGTTTATTTTAGTTATTTATTTATTGTTGTTGAGTGTACATAAATTTATTTTCATAATTATAATTATAATAAAAAGATAAAAAAATGACATTATGTAGCTAGATTGAGTGGTAGCGACTTAGGGGTCGTTACAGTTGGTATCAGAGCATATGTCCACCTAGGAGTACTAGCCTAAGAATGTTTGGTCAGGTGACTCCATAGAATTACATGTCATGCATTCCTGCACCTTGATTTTATTGATTTTCTTGATTTTATTGCTTGCAGTTTTGAGGCGTGTCTTCAGCTTCTGCTCCAGTTTCAACGAGGATATTGTGCGAAGGACCACAAGGAATCTAGGGAGTGACAGTTCGCATTCTCGTTTGGAGGTGGACGTCAACTCTTTATTGGAAGGATTCCTAGTGATTGGATATCTTGAGATCACTGACATGGTGGAACTAATTGTGAGGGCAGTGGGAGCAGAGTGCAAAGTTGCATTCGCTTGTGTGGAGTGGTTCGCTTGGGTTTCTCAACCCTATAGAGCGTGGTGGTTGGTGATGCCCATGTACTTGTGTGGCTAGGGCACCAAGTCGCCTGTTGGGGGATGGTGGCTATTTTCTAGGCCAGGCTCAGTGCTGGCATGCAAGGTAGGAGACCTTGCGACGCAAGAGGCCAAGCGAGTCATGCTATCTAGAGTTGTGCATGTTTGCTATAGGTACTAGTTTGTTTGGTGTGCTACGACTACAAGGAGGCAGGGCATTTGTTGAGGAGGTGCCTTGTTTCCTTTAAGGGGGTTAGGCACCCCACATTTGTTGACCAAAGGACGTGTTTCCCTTTAAAGGGGTTAGCCATCACCCAATGTTAGGCTGTTTGTTGTTTTGTCATGGAGGACAGGGTGTAGCAATTGTTTACCTCTATTGTACCCTCCATGGTTGTTGTTGCTTGTTGTTTATTTGTCTGTTGTTGTTTGCCTATTTGTTTGTCTACTACTTATTCTTGCTAGTGTTTGTCGTTTGTTGCTAGTCTGTGGTCGTTGTCTATCGTTTGTCTAGGTTGTTGGTGTCAGTGTGGGAGGATGCCTATAGCTCCGTCCTCATGTTCTCGCATCTGGGTGAAGTGTGAGGCTTCCTAAATGTGTGGTCGTTGTTGTTGTCCTTGTGGTGGGTATAGGGGATGCTTTGAGTTCCATCCTCCTATGGTCCCTAGGTGACTTGGTGGGTCCCCAGATGTGTGTTGTTGTTCTTGGTGACTTGCTGGGTCCCTAGATGTGTGTTTTTATTGTTCTGGGTGACAAAGTGGGTCCCTAGATGGTTATCGTGGTTTCTAGGTGACTTAGTGGGTCCCTAGCTGTTTGTGTTGTGTCTAGGTGACTTAGTGGGTCCTTAGTTGTCTATGTTGTCTCTAGGTGACTTAGTGGTCCCTAGATAGTCGTTGTTGTCCTAGATGACCTGGTAGGTCTCCAGGAGTGTGTTGTTGTTTTAAGGTGGGGTGGCTCTGATTAGTTCCCTAGTTTGTGTTATTTCTTCCATATATTCTATTTGAGGACAGGGTTATTTGGGTGGAGGTATGCATGGAGTCGCGCATTGGTGTTATGCAATTATGTCACACATTTTGTTTGGAGCTTGGCCATGGAGTAGCAACGCCTAGTGTGTTGCAAGTTGTGTGTTGTTTTTGGTATTTTGTTTGGATACCCAATTGACTTAGTTGGTTGTGGCTTGAATGGCTTGGTGTCGTTTGGGAGGTGGAGATTTATTTCTCCAGTGTTTCCCTTAAAGTGTTAGATTATTGATTTTCTTGTTTGCTAGTGGGTCAAATGGCGTAGTGTTGTTTGATCTGTTGAAATCTACTTCTCCTTTGTTTTCTTTTGGGCTTTCTACGGTGGAGAAGGGGTGAGCCAAATGGAGTTGGCTACCTGTCTCATTTGGTGGAGCCACAAGTTGAGCTGTTGGGTGTGATCCCACATGGATTCCTCTGATCGATTATTCTTGGTCTTGGTGAACTACTCTCAGAGATCTAGCAAAGCATCTTCAGGAAAGTGACATTGCGAAGAGGTCCATTAGGAAGGAGGAACAGTTTGTGTTGGTTCGGACATTTTTTTTTGGGAGTTTCTTTGGATTGGAGACTCATTTGAGTTTGACTCCCGAGTGGTTCTTACAATTAGGGGTGGTGTTTCATTGGAAATAGTGACTCTTGTGACCTTGGACTCTAGATTGTAGGAGGTTTGACGTGAGCTTCATGCTTAATAAGTGATTTAAGTATGTCTTAGCGGTCTCACATCTAGACCTATAAGGCTGTCGTAGCAATGAGTCATGATGAGTTCACTAATGTCCTTCTGGGTTGGGATAAGTTCCAATTGCGGTAAGGCAACGTGATGATTTGTGGTTCTTGCCGATTAAGGGAATCATGAGAGGAACTTTCCACACTCGTGATTGGTGTTGGACATAGTGGAGGTTGTGCTCTGGATCTGATAGAGTGTTCATCTAGGAGGTAGTTCCTGGAGATAGATAACACTTGATTAGCTAGTGTGCTAGTGCACTCCTAATCCGTGAAGAGCTCCGTTGTGTCTCAGTATCTAGACTTCTCTCGTACCTTGGATTAGAGGGGGTTTTCCAAGGTTATGGGAAGTGTTCCTATGACCAAGCCGGTGGAACCCTGCACGACTCTCCTACGGTGCGTGGAAGCACACAAGGAGTCTCGATACGATCACGGTGAAGATGGTGAATCCGGAGAAGAAGACTGGGCTTGAAAACACCAAGAAAAGATAAGAAAAGGATAAGGAAAGGAGTCGCCACCTAGTCTTTTAATGGAACGAGGAAAACCAAACACAAAGGAAAAACCAAAAAGAAAACAAGGCGAAGAAAATATATGCAGGCTCCGTGCCTAATGGATGTAGTGCAAAAATCAATGCGGGCCAGAGAAATGGTACGAATTCTTATTACGTAGGGGGAAGGTGTTAGGCACCGCCATGCGCCTGAGGAACTCGGTCTTTCTAGGTTTCCTGCTTGCTAATGGTCCATTGTGTGTATGCTTACCTATTCTGAGTGCACAGCCTAATATGACTGTAAAACTTGCCAAATCATAGAAATGAAGAAGAAAAAAGAAAAAATGATAATCCGAGGGACAATGTAGGTATTGAAAATGTCGCTTTACTATACACCCTTGGGCGATGAGGAAAACTGTGAAAATTGAGAATACTCGGAAAGTGTCACCTAAATCAGCAAAAACTCGAAGAAATCCGAGAAAATCAAATTGGAGAAAATAATCCTTATTCGGATCAATGTAAGCATTATCAAGCCTGTTAATCTACCCCATCGGGCGATGGAAAGCCAAATCAAATCAAAATCGTAAAAGTCAGAAGAAATCTGAGAAACAATGTAAAAAATTGAGTTCAAAACAAGTCAGAAGTGTGTGCCTAATGCAAGAAAGAAGACATGAGAAAATATGCATGAAAAGGAGAACAGAAAGTACAAAATGCATGTGTGAGTGAAAAATGCAAATTCCAAAGGGCTTTTGTGCAAAATTCACATGTTCTGAGTGAAAACTGAAATTCTAAGGCTGAATCATCAAAAATACATAGGAAAACACACTTTGTGTAAATTTGAGGAAATTTGGGGTCAAATGTGCAAAATTGTGTATTTTTGGTCTAATTGAAGATCCATAGGGTTCAATATGCAATTTTGCCAATAAAACATGTGTTTAATGTAATTCTGAAGAAATTTAGGGTTTAATGTGCAAGAAAATCATCTTAAGTTTGAAATTCAGGAAGTTCAGGGACTATTGTGCAATTTCTCCCTAGAAAACATTCATTCAGTGAGAAATCAGTGAAGTCTAGGGGCTAAAATGCAAATATTGAGCACATCTCAGTATATATTTAAATTCCCAGGGTTTAATGTGCAATTTAAACAGAAAAATATGAATCCAGAATAGTTTTAGTAAAGCTTAGGGTTTTAAATGCAAAATTCTGGACTTAAAATATATGAAAAGTAACTCTAGGGGTTTTTATCAAACTTTTAAGCTTGGAAAACATTAATATAGATTTACAGGGGCTCCTATGCAATTTTCTCAAACCAAATATTATTAAAAGGATTTAAAAATATATGCATGGACTTAAAAGTAAAATAAAAGGACTTACCTACAAGAAAAGAAAAGAGAGAGAAGTTTTTTACTAAAACTGTTTAAAAGAAACCTCGTCGGTCGCCAGCGATGACCACCTAGGGAAGCCATCCAGGTCTTCCTCGGTGCCCGATATCGTATCGGACCCCTAGAAAAGCAAGAAGGAGGCGAAATGGAGTGATCCAACGACTCTGATGAAGGATGGAATGGCCGGTTTCCTCTCCCCGCCTTGCTTATCGGCGTTGCTGTTCCAGCGGCAAGCTTGAGAAGACTGGGGCTACTGAAGGAGGTGGCATGGTGATCTGATGATTTGGGAAGGTCGACGGGATGGAGAGGAAGAGATGCGAGTGGTCAGCGGTCAGGAGAGATGTGAGAATGCCTTCTCCGACCTACCTCACTAGCGATCTGAGCTTCTCCGATGAGCTCGAGCTCGAGAGACAAAAGGAGGCTTTATCATGGTGATCTAAGACTTCCTGAAGGTCGAGGGGAAGAAAATGAAGGCATGCAAGCCAACAGAGACCAGGAGGGACGCGTGAATGTCCCTCCCGATCCACCTCACTGTCGACTTTGTCCTCTCCGGCATGCTCAACTGTGGGAAGATACAGAGGCTTCGGGACGTCGTGTTACACTTAGGAAGGAAGGGAAGATGCTCGAGATGACAAAGAAAAGAAGGGAGAGCTTGGGGATGAAGACCTACCTGTGATAAGCTCTCTTCCTCGTCGCCAGCGTTCTCCTCCGACAGATGATGCTCTGAGGTATCGGAGGCGGCCAATGCAAGGTCTAAGGTGCTCAGCAGGTTCACTGAAGATCTAGGAGTCGGAGCAAGGCTATCGTTTGGCGGAGGAGGGCCAGGAACGATTGTGCGAGTTGGACAGAGCTGGCACGATCGGAACGTCGGAAATGGAGAAGACGATCGGAGCTAACTAGAGGAAGGACTAGAGCTGGCTGGCGCGCTATGGATTACCACTGGAGGAACGCTCTAAGCTCCGGGATCTTTCCTCTCACTTCCTCTCCTCCTTCCATTCCACACTTCACACTGTCGTCCCTTTTATAGGTGAAGCTCCAGCGACCGTAACAACCCATAACAGCACGTAACAAAATCCTAACAACCAGCCAAATCCATAACAAACTAAAGATACTCCTAACAAACTAACATCTCGTAACCACCTTGTTGTCCCCCACGCACCCTCCTTGCTGCCTGCCCGAGCGTCGATAGCTATCGACGGTCATCTGAGCTCGTGACGATGCATCCGGTGGCACTGGTTCGTGGAGGGCTCAAGCTTGGTTAGGGTTGCTGCTGGGCAACGTGGTGAGACGGGCTGGAAGAGATGAGAATGGAGAGAAATGGATGGCCTATGGCTGGATCGTGGCTTCACCTGCATGAGTTGGTGAGGCTGTTGGGTGAAGGTGCAACAATAGTGGGTGCTGTTATGGTTGATGATGGCTGGTTGAGGTGAGAAGGGCTGAAGGAGTGGCTATTGGGTTGGAAGAAGAAGAACAAATGGACTGAGGTGTTGTGGACTTTCATGGGCCTAAGTGGGCTTGCTTGGGCTTTGGTGGGCTCTGGTGGGCTTTGGTGGATTGCTTGGCCTTTGGTGGGCTTCGGTGGGCCTTGGTGGACTTTAGGATTAAAACTGAGGTTTGAGCTCACTTGTGATTAAAAGTCCAGCTACCACAATTCCACCCCAGAAAAAACTACCTGCAAACCTGCAAAATTGGGATGTCTACAGACGCCCCTCCCTGAGCGAGGTCAAGGGACGTACAGTAACGAGACCGATGCTCAGGGTTGACAAAGACACCTCGCCCGAAGCCGCAAGAAAGTATTAGCTACTAGCAACCAGCTACTTTGTTGGTGAATGCACTGGAAGTCCTATCCTACTACCCAGAATGACACAGACGAAGCTGAAAACACAGAAACTAACACTAATGACAAATGTCGACACCATAAACCAGTGTTAATGCTAAGGAGACTGTGGCTGCTAATGAATAATGATAAATGCCACAAGTAGGTTATGATGTACCACTAAATGATGCATGTTGTGCAAGATGACAAGTTGACGACCAATCATCTCCTAAAGGACATGATTAGTTATCCCACCTGTCAAGAAAAGCACCGGACAAGACTCACGGTGCATGTCGACCGAGAAGTGACTGGTTACGGGGGTCATCCGGGTAGTTCAGGCTACCAGCCCAAAAGGAGGGAAGGAAAAAGGAGGGAAGGATAAAGGAGGGAAGGAACAGGGCGAGTTGGAATCCATCAGGCACCACAAGTATTGCTTGGGTAGTTCAGGATACCAGCCTAAGAGAAAGAGGCACGACAAGATACTGGATCTACTAACCAAGAAGATAGACACCTTGACGATTGCACCAGGGCAGTCCAGGATACCAGTCCACAGAAGAAGGTTGGTGTAATCCATCTGGAGCACGACCAAAGGGGGCACCATCGATACCAAACTCTCTGAGCAAGGATTAAATGGGGCATGGTAGGTCTTGGACCTACCTGCAAGTTGATGGATGCCAATCGGATAGTTCGGGATATCAGCCCACAAGTGAGTTGTCACAATATCAGAAGAAAACCCTTGGTAATAGAAGATAAAGCAAAGAAGAAAATCTACCAACCAAGAAGCAATCGGTGCTAGTTCAAAAGGTTGAAAAAGTGAACACGCCAATCAAGAAGCAGGCGGTAATGGTTCAGAAAGGAGGATAACCGAACATATCATTTGAGAAGTAGGCAGTGATGGCTTGGAAACTCGAAAAGCGAACAGGCCAACAGAGAGGCAGTCAATGATGGTTCAGAAGGAGGAAAAGTGAACACGCCAATCGAGAAGCAGTCGGTGACGGTCCAAAAGGAGGATAAACGAACACATCATCCAAGAAGCAGGTGGTGATGGTTCGGAAATCCAAAAAGTGAACACGCCAACCGAGAGGCAGCGGTGACGATTTAGAAGGAGGACAAACGAACACATCAACCGAGAAGCAGGCGGTGATGGTTCGGAAAGTCGAAAAGCGAGCACACCAACCGAGAGGTAGTCGGTGACGGTCCAGAAGGAGGATAAACAAACACATCATTTGAGAAGCAGGCGGTGATGGTTCGGAAATCCGAAGAGCAAACACGCCAACTGAGAGGTAGTCGGTGATGGTTCAGAAGGAGGACAACCAAACACATCATCCGAGAAGCAGACAGTGATGGTTTGAAAACCCGAAAAGTGAACACGCCAACCAAGAGGCAACCAGTGACGGTTCAGAAGGAAGATAAACGAACACATCAACCGAGAAGCAAGAGGTGACGGTGCGGAAATTTGAAAAGCGAACACGCCAACCGAGAGGTAGTCGGTGACGGTCCAAAAGGAGGACAAACGAACACATCATCCGAGAAGCAGGCGGTGATGGTTGGGGAAGCCTGAAAAATGAACACGTAAACCGAGTGGAAGTCGGTGGAGGTTCAAAAGGAGGATAAACAAACACATCATCTGAGAAGCAGGCGGTGATGGTTTGGATATCCTCAAAGCGAACACGCCAACCGAGAAGCAGTCAGTAACGGTTTAGAAGGTGGTTAAACGAACACATCATCCAAGAAGTAGGCGGTGATGGTTCGGGATGACAAAAAGCGAACATGCCAACCGAGAGGTAGTCGGTGACGGTTCAAAAGAAGGATAAACGAACACATCATCCGAGAAGCAAGCGGTGAAGTTTCAAAAATCTGAAAAGCGAACATGCCAACCGAGAGGCAGTCGATGACGGTTCAAAAGGAGGACAACCGAACACATCATCCGAGAAGAAGGCGATGATGGTTCGAAAACCTGAAAAACAAACATGCCAACCGAGAGGTAGTCGATGACGGTTCAGAAAGAGGATAAACGAACACATCATCCAAGAAGCAGGCGGTGATGGTTCGGGAAGATGAAAAGCGAACACACCAACCGAGAGGCAGTCGATGATAGTTCAGAATGAGGATAAGCGAACACATCATACGAGAAGCAGGCGGTGATGGTTCTGAAATCTGAAAAGCGAACATGCCAACCGAGAGGCAGTCGGTGACGGTCTAAAAGGAGGATAAACGAACACATCTTCCGAGAAGTAGGCAGTGATGGTTTGGGAAGCCTGAAAAACGAACACGCCAACCGAGAGGCAGTCAGTGACGGTCCAGAAGGAGGATAAACTAACACATCATCCGAGAAGCAGGCGGTGATCGTTTGGAAATCCGAAAAGCGAACACGCCAACCAAGAGGTAGTCAGTGACGGTTCATACGGAGGATAAATGAACACATCAACCGAGAAGTAGGCGATGATGGTTCGGAAAGCCGAAAAGAGAACACGCCAACCGAGAGGTAGTCAGTGACATTCCAGAAGGAGGATAAATGAACACATCATCCAAGAAGAAAGCGATGATGGCTTAGAAATCCAAAAAGCGAACACACCAACAGAGTGGCAGTTGGTGATGGTTCAGAAGGAGGACAACCGAACACGTCATCCGAGAAGTAGGCGATGATGGTTTGGAAATCCAAAATGTGAACACGCCAACCGAGAGGTAGTCGGTGACGGTTCAATAGGAGGATAAACGAACACATCATCAGAGAAGCAAGCGGTGATGGTTCAGATATCCGAAAAGCAAACACGCCAACCGAGAGGCAGTCGATGAAGGTTCAAAAGGTGGAAAACCGAAGACATCATCCAAGAAGCAAGCGGTGATGGTTCGGAAACCTGAATAACGAACACGCCAACCAAGAGGCAATCGGTGATGGTTCAGAAGGAGGATAAACGAACATATCATCCGAGAAGAAGGTGGTGATGGTTCGCAAATCCGAAAAGCAAACACGCCAACCAAGAGGTAGTTGGTGATGGTTCAAAAGGAGGATAAACGAACACATCATACGAGAAGTGGGCGGTGATGGTTCGAAAATATGAAAAGAGAACACGTAAACCGAGAGACAATCGGTGACGATCGAGAAGGAGGATAAACGAACAGATCATCTGAGAAGTAGGCGGTGATGGTTCTAAAATTCGAAAAGCAAACACGCCAACCGAGAGGCAGTCGGTGACGGTTCAGAAGGAGGATAAATGAACACATCATCCAAGAAGCGGCCGGTGACGGTTCGGGAAGCCTGAAAAACGAACACGCCAACCGAGTGGCAATCAGTGACGGTTCAGAAGGAGGATAAATGAACACATCATTCGAGAAGCAGGCGGTGATGGTTCGAAAATCCGAAAAGCGAACATGCCAACCGAGAGGCAGTCGGTAATGGTTCAGAAGGAGGATAAATGAACACATCATTCGAGAAGCAGGTAGTGATGGTTTGGAATCCGAAAAGTGAATGCGCCAACCAAGAGGCAGTCGGTGACGGTTCAGAAGGAGGATAAACGAACACATCATCCAAGAAGCAAGCTATGATGGTTCAGAAATCCGAAAAGTAAACATGCCAACCAAAAGGCAGTCAGTGATGGTCTAGAAAGAGGATAAACAAACACATCATCCGAGAAGCATGTGGTGATGGTTCGGAAATCCGAAAAGCGAACACGCCAACCATGTGTTAGTCGGTGACGGTTCAAAAGGAGGACAACCAAACACATCATCTGAGAAGTAGGCGGTGATGGTTCGGAAACCTGAAAAAAGAACACGCCAACCGAGAGGCAGTCAGTGATGGTTGAGAAGGAGGATAAGTGAACACATCATCCGAGAAGCAGGCGGTGATGGTTCGGGAATATGAAAAGTGAACACGCCAACCGAGAGGCAGTCAGTGATGGTCCAGAAGGCTGACAACCGAACACATTATCCGAGAAGCAGGCGGTGATGGTTCGGAAATGTGAAAAGCAAACACACCAACCGAGAGGCAATCGATGACGATTTAAAAGAAGATAAACAAACACATCATCCAAGAAGCAGGCGGTGATGGTTCGGAAACCCGAAAAGCGAACATGCCAACCGAGAGGCAGTCGGTGACGGTTCAGAAGGAGGATAAACAAACGCATCATCTGAGAAGCAGGTGGTGATGGTTCGGAAATCTGAAAAGCAAACATGCCAATCGAGAGACGGTCGGTGACGGTCCATATGGAGGATAAACGAATACATCATCCGAGAAGCAGGCAGTGATGGTTCGGAAATCTGAAAAGCGAACACGCCAACCGAGAGACTGTCAGTGATGGTTCAAAAGGAAGATAAACGAACACATCATCCGAGAAGCAGGCGATGATGGTTAAGAAATCCAAATAGCAAACACACCAACCGAGAGGCAGTCAGTGACATTCGAGGAGGATAAACGAACACATCATCCGAGAAGCAGGAGGTGATGGTTTGGAAACTTGAAATGCAAAGACGCCAACCGAGAGGCAGTCGGTGATGGTTCAGAAGGAGGATAAATGAACACATCATCCGAGAAGTAGGCGGTGATGGTTCGGAAACCTGAAAGGCGAACACGCCAACCGAGAGGCTGTCGATGACGGTTCAGACGGTGGATAAACGAACACATCATCCAATAAGCAAGCGGTGATTGTTTGGATATCCGAAAAGCAAACACGCCAACTGAGAGGCAGTCGGTGACAGTTCAGAAGGAGGATAAGTGAACACATCATCCGAGAAGTAGGCAGTGATGGTTTGGAATTCCGAAAAGCAAACACGCCAACCGAGAGGTAGTCGATGATGATCTAAAAGGAGGATAAACGAACACATCATCCAAGAAGCAGGCGATGATGGTTAGGAAATCCGAAAAGTGAACACACCAACCACGAGGCAATTGTGACTGTCCAGAAGGAGGATAAACGAACACGTCATCCGAGAAGCAGGAGGTGATGGTTTGGAATTCAAAAAGCGAACACACCAACCGAGAGGTAGTCGATGACGATTCCAAAGGATGATAAATGAACACAAGACATAGGCAAAGTTTTTAACATAGGTGAGCTTTTCTAATTTTTCATCATTGGGCAGAGTTATTAACATGCAAAGTACTTTTTGTTTGTGTTTTTTTTTTCTAATTTTTTTGTATTTTTCTTCTTTTGGATTATTTCTTTTCTTTTCATTTCTTTCTTTTGAATGCGTGATGACAATGGAAAAATGAAATAACAAAGAAAAAGGATACGACTTTTGTCCCTGTTGTTGAGCATCCATTGTTTGCTGAGAAGACAGTGCTTATTGTTGATTCTGAAGTATCTGTATTTGACGCACTCTTGGGTTCAGGATATGACTTCAGTCCCTATTGTTGAGCTTCCATTGCTAGCTGAGAAGACAATGCTTATTGTTGATTCTGAAGTATCTGTAATTGCTGCACTCTAGGGTTCAGGATATGACTTCAGTCCCTATTGTAGAGCTTCCATTGCTAGCTGAGAAGACAGTGCTTATTGTTGATTCTAAAGTATCTGTAATTGCTGCACTCTAGGGTTCAGGGTATTTGTGCTCTCTAAATCAAACTAGTGCACGGCAAGTCGGCAAACTTCAGGCTAGACCTCCTTCAAGAGAATGAGAATAGGAATGACACACGGATGTATCACTAGACTGAGCTAAGAATCAACAAGAGAAAGATCAAGGTTGATGGGTGTAGACACCCCGATTTTGAGGTGATTCATTGATAAGGCTCCAATTGTTGCTTTGGATATGGCTGATCCTTGAACCAACTCTAAGCCCGTAGCAAGCCTGCAACCCAGCACACCTAGCTGGCACACTTAGCTAGCACACCAACCTAGCACGCCTAGCTAGCACACCAACCTAGCACACTTCCCTAGCACACATAGGTGGCGCACTTAGCTAGCGCACATCCCTGGCGCACAACGCTGCGCAGGCTGCGACTGCTGGCTTTCCACCTTCCTTAACTGTTACCTCCAGCGGCGAATATGCCTTGGAATCTACCAGGCTCTTCGTCTGCGAGGCTCTCCTCATTCCATGAGTTAGCCTTGAGGAGATCCCTATAAATAGAGGTCCGTAGGCAACCATGAGAGCACCACTTTCCAAGAAGAAAAATCCTGAGAGCTGAGAATCCTGAGCAGACACCTTGCATTCAGCCACTTTCTGCTCTAAAACCCGGCCTCTGCATGAGTCTCTCCACCAGTCCAGCAGCTTGTTTTCATTCCCTGGAGCACCCCCTTGCGTCCTAGAGCCTTCCAAAGCAACAAGGGTCTTCTTATCTCTGATATTGCAAGAAGGAACACTTCGTGAGGTAGGCTTTCTACCACCTCTTTATTTTCTAAATGTCATTTCAAAACTGAACAAAGCATGCTTAAAACCTTTTGTATGATCTGTTTTGTTCCATGTTTTTGAAGTTTTTATGATAACATGCTCGCATTCTATGCAAATAATTTCCATGCTAATCTATGTTTACATTTCTAGCATGAAATCTACATGAGTTATGGTTTCCTTGCATATAGTGTTTTGCCATGCACCATGTATGCCCTTGCACGTAGAAGCATGCGCATTTGATCATCATTTACACATGTTTTGATTCATTTTATCCAAATCATTGCTTGCTCTTAAGCATTTCACACGTTTTCATGCATGAACCCACCAACTTGCTTTGGTTTCAAATGCTTTGTTTACAAGATGATCCTTGACCCTATGCACTCGAAGCATGTTTTCCAGTTTTTATCATGGCGTAATCTCTTTAGCACTTGCATAAATCCTCCTTGTATCTCTGCTGGGTGGGTTCTGGATCAGGTCACAGTCTGATCCAGAATCCCTGGGGCGCACATCCCAGTCGCACCCAACCCGCGCACTAGTCTAGCGCACTCAGCAAGCACGCCAGACTGGCCAGAGATCAGAGCACTTGCATTCAGCACCATACTTGCATGGCTTTATCGTAGAGTTTTTAAGCTTGTTTCTCTCTGATTGATTCTCTGGTTTGCCAAGATGCCACCTGCATGTGTTCAGCTTTCGATCAGACTGTTTTCCATTTATTTTCTCTGTTTTATTATTCAGCTCCACGCTGAATCTGGTAGACTGATTACACCATACTCCCCTGTGAGAATCATGTGTATCAGTCCATGATCCAGAGGCCTGGCTGAAACATTGCTTTCTGCATCTAGTTCGAGTAGATGAGATCTTGTGTGAGGCTTTAGGCCATCAAGCTCAAGATCATTGCATTGCATTTGCATTTTTAACTCTTTCAAGGCATGTTTTCCGAGCTTCTCCAGAATGATTTCTGTTGCACACTTTTCCAGAGTGCATCCTTTGATGTTTTGCTTCACATGGCTTTCTGTTTTGCCTTTGCATACATTACTGGCCCACCTAGACACACATAGGTGGTGCTCCAGACTGACACACCAGTCTAGCGCACCAAACAGGCGTAGCGGCCTGTTTTCAGTAGCACACAGCATGTTTTTCATATGTTTTGCTTGCTTTTTCAACCCGATTTGCTTCTGGGTTTTCATCTGGTTTTCTTCCTTGATGCATTAGGAAGGCACTCCTCTGTTTTCAGCAGTTTTCCTACATTTTAGCTTGCATTTAGGCATGTAGAACGCAAGGATGATAAATCGCTCAAGATACTAGATCTCTGATCTTATTATGCAATATTCTTGCATCAACTCTTGGCCCGGCACACGAGCGATATTTTTGAGCATTAGGACACACCCCTATACATCATGCACCTATACTCTAGACACCACAAACATTTGCATGGCATGGCATGGCATATCGCCCTCGGGCGTACAGCAAAAGGCTGAAAAGTCGACATTTCATTTGCAAAAGAGAAATCATTAGAAGACCAATTTATTGGGCGTACGAGGGTGCCTAACACCTTCCTCGTACGTAACAGGGATCCTTACCCGCATTTCTGGTTCACACAGCCCCTTTTTATTTGTTTGCATGATTTTTCATGTCTTTATGGTTTTCCTCGTCTTCCATAATAGACTAGGTGGTGACTCCTGCATTTTTGCATTTTTTTCCCCTTTTCTTTTTGCCGTGGCTTTGCCGCTTTTGGACACATATCACCTATTTGTGGCCACCCCCGTCGGCATGGTTACAGGAACTGGCGACTCTGCTGGGGATAACCAGATCCCGACTTCGCTTTGATTTCTCTTTTGCTTCAGCTTTTCTTGTTTGCTATCTTTTTCCCATGCCTTGCTCTTTTTGAGTGGTGTCTTTTACATGCATCTCATTTTTGCCATGTTTTCACACATTTGCCATGCTTTTTGCACATATTGTCGCACATGCTTTTATTTATCCATACCTACTTGCGTGTTTATTTCCCTTCCTGTTATGCCATGCCTAGGAGAATAGAGACATGCTTGCTTCCCCTTTTTGGTTAATAAAACATAACAACCAAAATCAAATCTTAAGGCAAACTAGGGACATATTGCAAATCTCCCCCATGGCTTAATAAGCTTGCAAGTAAAAAACTTAAAGCATACTTTGCATACATCATATAGGGCATGCATCTTCTCCTCTCCTAGGCTTACCTATACAGTCTGCGACGGACATGTTCTGGTGGTTCATCCTAATGGCTTTGGCGTAGGATGGAAAATCGGGCTTCTTCCCCCTTAACTGGGGTCGCGTCGATGTTAGTAAAACAGCACAGCCTACTACTTTGGTAGAGGTCAAGGCTCTGAAAGCACCACTCGTTCACTGCCTATGCTTTGGCTGGGATTTAGAACGATGACCTTACTATTTCTAACCTCGAGTAGGAGACCTATCCACCTTAGCATGTGAACCCGGAGTAGACAGCTTGATAGGACACCCCTAGATGGTGAGAGAGTGCATACTAGCAGCATGCATTCGCATTGCATACCATCATAATCATTGCATTTTGCTAATTTGTTTGTTTTGTG
>JAMKQA010027720.1:0-20186 GCA_024699735.1 Posidonia australis
GGTCCTCATGTTTTCTGTGAATGTTTCTGAATGCATAATCTTGCTGGTTTAATTGCATTTAAGCCCCTACCCTTTCCAGAAACCTTCCAGAGTGTTCATTTTTGTGGTTTAATTGCACATAAGTCCCTAGATTTGTTTTGAATGTTTCCAGAAGAATGTTTCTTAGGTAAATTGCATTTTAACCCTCCTTTTTCACTGAATTCCTTCTGAATGTTTTAATCTCAGTGAAAATTACATTTCTTCCCTCTATTTTCTTCAGAACTTTTTCTAAATGTTTTAATTGCTGGGCATTTTGCAGTCTAGCCCCTATACTCTGTCATAATTGCACTGATTTGCTGTTTTCAGGGGTGAAATGACTGTTCTACCCCTGAAACTTTTCTGAATCATTTCTGAGGCATTTTCTTGCATTTTTACCCTGACTTATGCTGATTTGACATACATTACACGCATTAGTGGGTAAATTGCATTTTAACCCCTAGAGGACTTCACTTACACTAGGGACACCCGCTTGACCCCAGATTTGACATGCATGCATGGAATGTATTTTCCCATGTGTTTTCTCGACGATTTAAGCTTCCAGACGCTGGCTTTCCTCGGATATGGGTTTTTTTCATAAAATCCCCTGCATTTTTCTAATTTGCACACACACTTGCATTCTGCATATGTTTCACATCTTTCTGCATGGTTTTCTTCCGACTTTTCATCTCTACTCAGTGCACGCTTCTTATCTATACTCTGAGCTTAGTTTTCTCCGCGTTTTCCTCAATTTTTCGTAAATTTAACGATTTTCCATCGCCCATGGGCGTGCAGCAAAGCGGCATTATCCATGCCTACATTGACCCACGGAATAACTTTTTCCCCCTTTGACTTCGATTTGGCATGATTTCAGTCATTTTCATACATGAGCATATAGAATAAGCAAGCACGTATTTAGCAGACCATTGATACTAGGAAGCCTAGAAAGACATAGTTTTCTCAGGCACATGGGGGTGCCTAACTCCTTCCCTATGCGTAACCAGAATCCTTATCCTTTCTCTAGCTCACATTCACCCTGCATTATCCATTTTGCACGGAGCACACATTCATTGAGAATATTGTCTCACCTCTTGATTTTCTTGAGGTTCTTCTTGGTTTTCCTCGTCTTTCCATTAAAAGACTAGGTGGCGACTCCCTTTTCTTTGTTTTTTATCCTATCCTTGCGCCTTCGCCATCTTGGCATGGCTGTGACCCCCTTCCCGCCTCCCTCCGGGTCGAGCACGGTCACACTTTCTCAAGCCATTCTCTCCAGAACCATCATCATTTCATGTGATCTTCTTTATCATTTCATATTTCATTATTTTGTCGTTTCGTGTGGTTTTCTTTGCAATTTTCGCATGCATCTTGCACATCCATTTGGTCTTGACTTGCCACGCATATTAGCATGATTAGAGCACAATCTAGGCTATGCAAGCATTTGTTCAACCTCTAGAAAGTGAATCGGACTAGAAAGAACGAGTTTCTTGGGCGTACGGGGGTGCCTAATACTTTTCCCGTGCGTAACAGGAATCCATACCCATCTTCTGGTTTGTAGACATCTGGCTTCCTCATTTGCATCTCATGCATTCATCCTTTTTGAGGTTTGTTTGTTATTTTCCTCATCTTTCCCATAAAAGACTAGGTGGCAATTCCGATCATTTTCGTTTTATCCTATCTCGCTCCTTCACCGTCCTACATGGTTGTGGCCTCCTCCCTTTGGATGCAACTCTGTGCCTGATTCCTGAGTTGGCATGGTCACAAAACTGGCAACTCTGCTTGGGAGTACCAGATTCTGGCTTTTAGGTTAGTCATTTTTTGTTTGCTTTCTAAGGCTTTGGCTTCACATGTTTGCTTGTTTGCCTTGCTTGCACTTGTTTGGTTACTTAGCATGCCTTTCACACTTTCTTTTACACATTTGCACTATCATTACACTCACATGCTATAAGTCTTGCCTTTTGATTAGATGGATGTTTTCTTTTCACAATCATGATGCCACGACACTTGCACATGTCATGATCATGCCTTTTGCGTGTTGTGTGTTGCTTGCTTGCTTGATTGCCTTGCTTGTGTGTTATCTTCCCCTTTTGTATTTGACATGACTAGGAGAGTAGAGACATGTTTACTTTCCCCTTCTGGTTTAAAATAAAATACACAAACTTAGAGAAACAATTAATAAGGCAAAACTAGAGACCAATTCGAAGTCTTTCCCCTCTGGTTAATAAAAAGCAAGTAAAAGACACAAAAGCATATTGCATGATTGATCATATAGGGCATGCATCTTCTCCTCTGAGTCCACCTATAGTTTGCGAAGGACAATTCTTGGAGCCCGTTCTATAGCATTGGCGTAGGGCATGTTGCTAGTTTCTCTTTCCTGGTTCGGGGTCGTGTTGGTGTTAGTAGAGGGTACAACTCCATACTACTGCAGGAGATGAGGCTTCCAACGCACCACCCAATCGCTGCCTGCACTTTGGCTAGGATTTAGAACGGGGACCTTACTTTCTAGCCTAAGTCGAAGACCCATTTACCTATGTGTGATCCTGGAGTAGACAGCCTAGTAGGACACACTAGATTGGTGAGAGAGAGAGCATAATAGATGCATCCATGTGCGTGAATGCCATTCATGCCACTTTAATAATTGCGTCTTATTGTTGGTTTTAACACTAGTAGTTTTCTATTTTCCAGGTAGAGCATGAGTTCCTTAGCCAGTGCTCGAGTGTTCCTTCCTTGATTCACCTATTTGTGATACTTCGTTGTTGATCATCTTTTCCTGGGTAATTCGTCACTTTGACGATAGCTCGTCCTTCGATTCATCCCCTCAAATGCCATCAAAGTCCCATTTGCACCCTATTGCATGTGTGGTCGTTCCCCCTACTGCATCACCCTCATCGGTAGTAGCTCCAGATACCCTCCACGCCAGGTTGGGTGACTTGGAGAGAGCACTTCGACAAAAGCTAGGAAGTGACCGCAATCCTACAAATTCTAGAACCTCTGCTATTTCCCGAAGGCGACACTCCCACTGCATTTCCAAATCCCGAATTTTGGAAAATATAACAATAAGGGTTGCCCCATTTCACATCTTAGGGCATATTGTGGAGATCTCACTCAGCTCTAGGCTGAGAAGAGGCTGTTGATCTACCTCTTCCAAAAGAGTCTCAGCGATCCAGCCCTCATGTGGTTGACGTCGCTTGACAAGAGCTTGGTCAAGACTTGGAATGACCTCTCATAGGCATTTATGGACCAATATGCCTTCAATCTCGAATTGGTCCCAAAGATGGAGGATCTTGTCGCCAAAAGGCAGAAACCCCACAAGCTGTTTAGGGAGTATGTCGGTCGCTAGTGCGCCCTTGTGTCACAAGTGAGAGATAAACTCTCTGACGAGGAGTCTATCGAAATCAGCATTCGATGTGCGCAACCAAATGTAAGGGCTCAATTGAGCATTCAACCTGTCGCCACCTTTCCATCTTTGATTCGGGCAGCTGCATGTGTAAAGAGCTGTGCATGTGTAAAGAGCTCCCTTCGCAATGGCAGCTTTCCTACACTCGCCACCTTCGCCAAACAAGCCACATCTTCGGATCACCATGCGAGCAGCAGTACTCTTAACGGTGCTGGCACTAGTTACCCTAAGAGGTGGGATCCACCCAAGCCTGCCGTCGCATACGTTGGGTCGGCTGCCATGCCCATTAATGTGGTGAACCAACCAATCCTGAATCAATTAGTCTATGTACCTGCACCTAGGGCACCACACACACCACAAATCACCACCACCGCCCAGCTAGTGTTTCCCGCGGCACTGGTCTGGTAAGCACCCCGCCTAGGGCAAAGACGGCCTCAACGTGCTACGTGACAGTACACCCTATTTGTTGAGCCACTGAGTGCTATCCTCCCCAAAGTGGTTTCACTCCTGAACCTTTTAGAGGTCTGTCCCCCATCGGATACTCTTCCAGCATGGCACAACATTAACCTCCACTGCAATTTCCATCGTTGCGTGGGTCATTCAATGGATAATTGCATGGCTCTTCGGAATGCCATTTAGGACTTGATTGACCGTAAGGTCATCGCCATTGACACCCAGGAGGCACACACTGCACCAACACCATCA
Source organism: Posidonia australis (assembly GCA_024699735.1). Classification (NCBI taxonomy): domain Eukaryota; kingdom Viridiplantae; phylum Streptophyta; class Magnoliopsida; order Alismatales; family Posidoniaceae; genus Posidonia; species Posidonia australis. The sequence goes on from JAMKQA010027720.1 coordinate 4,115, forward strand.
CCTCCATGGGCACAAGCACCACCTGCCTATCCTAACATTCTGAACAAGCCCATGCATGCGCATAACATCTCAGTAGGTGCTGGAGCCTCAGGAATCCATTTCCTTTCTACTTCTGGGTCTACGACATCTTTAGTGGACCCCGCTGATTTATCCATACTGTTGATGAGCTTTACCCTACCCATCTGTATCGTGTGAGCCATGCTGGTTCCAAGTCAGCAGTCGACATGATATGGTTGACCACCAAGGAGGAGCGTACCACTGCATCGTCGACTGTGCACTATAAGACGCCCATTTGCCTACTCGTACGACCTAAACCTATTCATCCTACACCTCCTGTCTAACATCCTATCCAACATCCTCTCCATCCGAACTACCTCTCAGTCAACTCGATGTCGGCATTGCTAGAACTAGTAGCACGTACCCCTTTGGTCATCAACCTGACGAGGGACACCCACCGTGTACCCTATGATTATGCTGCAAAGATGTGTGCAAAAGTCACCAGGTCAAGAACGGTGTATAGGCTACCAACTCTAGCAGCCCAGCCATATCGTTCAGCGTCATCCCATCACCAGCCAGCTGGTCAACCCTCCTGGATGACCCCATGTTCAGTTCCTACCACATCGACCAGGCAGGAGCAGCCATCTACCGACATCACTTCTCAACTGAAGTAGGTTAAGGTTGACATCTCCATTTGGGATTTTATCCAAACATCTTCTGAACATCGAGAGGCCTTCCTCATGGTCTTTCAGGCTACTCACATCTCCCCCACCATAGAACCGTCTGCCATTGAAGATATGGTGGGCATGATTGCAGAGCTTCATGTCATTTGTTTATCCAACGAGGAATTCCCTCCAGTAGGAGTCAATCACTACCAGCCCTTTTTTATTACAATGCAATATCAAAGCATTTGAATTCCCCTCACCCTGGTTGATAATGGGGTGGAACTAAATGTTTACCCTATGCGCACTGCAAATAAAATTGGATTCAAAGCCGAGGATATCATACCAGCTACGAAGGGAATGACGCTTTCGATAACACACATCATGACGTGCTAGGGATGCTGGTAATTCCCTTCACCATAGGGCTTGTAGTCTTCAATGTTGAGTTCAATATTGTGGATCTAAAGCCCTCTTTCAATCTTCTGCTTGGGTGCCCTTACTTGCACAAGCATCAGGTGATCCCCTCGACCCTCCATCGTATGATTAAGTTCCACTAGGGCAACGATGTAGTTGTTGTCATGGCAGAAGATCTTGACAAAGAAAAGGTCGAGTCGGTCTCCGCTGTCTCGATCCAGACCATCCATTTTGACCCCAAGCCATCTGACATCATGTTCTGGGTCAACCGTATCGAGCCTATTAATTACATTCCCACTCTCAAGTGTGTCAGCTACGTAACCATTAGTGGCAATACCCTTCAGATGATCGAAAACATGTGTCTCAAATGGGGATACAAGAAAGGAACACCATTTGGGCGACACGGCTAAGGAATCTCCAAGCCCATCCAGGCGGAGGAAAGGCGAGAGTTCGAAGGGCTGGGCTCTGAGTGGCAGCCATATAAAGATTGTTATTCGCACTCCAGGAGATACATGAAGTTCTTTATTCCGTCAGATCTCACCAATTTTGTCAGTGGAGGGATACTTGATCCCAATTAGAGACAGGCCACTGCAGAGAAGAGCCGACGCTAGATGGTGCAGCCACTAGCTCAATCTTCAGTTGCCATATTGACAGCATCAGCCACCACCTGAAAAACATGCCCCGTAATGATAGTCCTACAAGCAGTTGCACCAATAGATCCATCAGTGTAGTCAGTTAGTCTCAGGCATCACTTACAATTATCTAATATTTAGTCAACTGAGGTCCACAGTCTAGATAAGTCAATGGCAGAGCAGAGTGCCATTTAGTATTCGGATTGCACCTCGGTAGAAGATGTGACAATCAGCAAGGCAATTCAGTTGAGTGATCAAGTCAGCGACCTGGAGCTGTTGTTTCAAGTGTAGTTGTCATTATGGGCCGAAGACATAGTCAAGCATCAGAGGTTGAGGGAAGGAAAGGCCAAACTCACAGATTTAGAGCCAACAACCCTCCACCAGTAGCCGGACCACTCATCCATCATGGTCATGGCTGAGTCACAATCAGAACCCACTAGATCATTAGAGTTAATCTCTTTGAAGCCGGGAGGTGGATCTAGATGGTACATGCAGTTGAAGCCTCACCTTAAGCAAGGTGAGGGTCAAAAAAATGGTCCTTGACTTAAGCTCTGGAGGAAAGCCAGGCATCATCATTCCTATTAGTCAACAGTAGGACAACCGTCAGTTAGTATCTCCCTTGTACATATTACAGAAAATACAAAAAAAAAATAGAAAACCCAGAAAAATGAAAAAAATAAAAATAAATAGTATCAGTGACCGAAGAAATCGATCAACTCGGCCAGTTAGCAGACCCCACGGTCAAAGAGTCAGAGGTCATGCGGTGCAGATACAAGAACACCAAAGTTAGTGTGACCATTATGAAGAATCATCTGGGGTAGAAATTAGAGCGTATCATCTCCTTCGATGTCACTGACTCAACCTTCAAAGAAGAGATCCTATCAGAGTTCATAGCTTATTAAAAAGAGGATGATGACATGGATGAAAATAGTGAAACACCTTAATTCCAGCCTCATGACAATGATCCAAAGGGGCCAAATTCACACCAGGTGATCTGGTTTTACGAGCCATACATCTCCTTAACGGTCAAGGCAAATTTCAATTGGCATGGTCTCTATATCAGCAAGCAAGTCTATTAGGGAGGTGCAGTAGTCGTCAAAGACATGGACAACGTCAAGCTTTCTGAGCCATTCAGCACATGTTATCTAAAGAAATACTACCAATGAGCAAAAGGTGTGTATCCTCATCTTGCAAAGTATCCTTTCGCGCATCATGCGTCATCCACCACTCCATCATGCATACATGTTTCTAAAATAAAAAGGCAATCCAGGTGCATCTAATCCACACCATTTGCTCTTTTGCATATTAATAACTGCATGCATCTATGCATAAATGCATCAACAACATATCCCAATGACGAAAATCGGAATAGCTAACCTACTTGAGAATGGTCTATACCTCTTCAATTGATACTACCTAGACAATCTAGCGAGCGAGGGAGCAACCACCTCACCATGGTTAGGCGAAGTGTCAAAACTCCAGTAGGGACTTACGCCTCTGGAGGGAGATAAAATGTTAGGAGCGAGCATGAATGTGAGCCAAAATAAAAGTAAACATATCCACAAGGGCACAAAAGAAATAATGAAACAAAAGTCGTAGACAGAACGTTGCCCTAAATGGGAGAGGCATGTAGGAGTCGAAGCAATCATCCAAAAAATCCAAAATGACCAAAGGGACTAGCCACCCCTCGCACATAAGTACAGTAGCCCCAACCAAATCCAGATGTCCTTTACCCCTAAGCAGTGGTTAAGGCGAGCCTACAAGCCTAAGAGGGAGAAAAAAAATGAGCCAGAAGTCAAAAAAGTAGGTTTATGTCCCCAAGAGTTTGGTATAGAGCCTAACCTACTGAATCATCCATTCTGGATAGCCACCCATAGCCTATGAGTCTGATTAGTGTCTTGTGAATCAAGGTGTTCTCCTCTTCTCATAGCAAGCATCATTAGCATTCCAAGTCCTATGGGCGATACAACATGACACTATCATTCGTCCATGCATTACTAATTGTCCACTTTTCAAGGTCTCGCTGCCAGGGGCATGCCAACAAATCTTTGGTCGAAAACCTGGCATAGATACCGTACATCAGTGGCATGTCAGCTACCTTTATGTTGATACCCTTCCACATCAACCAGAGGCATGCCCACTACCTTTAAAGTGATACCCTTCCACATCAACCAAGGGCATGCCAGCTGTCCTTTTGGTTGACCATTTTTGGGACAGTATCTTCATATGTCGGCTACGCCATAGCTCGAGCATAGGATCGAGAATAACAATAGCCATATCCCCCAAAAATCAAAGCAAAGTCAGAATATCAGTACCCCCTAGTCAGCAAGCAAGAACACAATCTATAAGCCAGTGCCAAAGACGAACCCCCTAGAGGTCAGGCAGTGACACAATAGTGAGCCTAGAGAGTTGTCAGAAATCATCCAGCAAGTTCACTTTATTCAAGGAGGAAATAATGCCCTTGTGAAACCCTTATCCAACCAAGCACCACGTATTAGTGTAGAATCTGAGCAACAGTTTATTCAAATCAACCATCATCGCCCTACAGCACCAATAGCATCAAGTGAATAGGTAAAGCAGTGACACATTGAAGAAGGCAAGCTACAAACAAGACAAACCTCCTGGCTAGCAAGCAAGTTGCAGAGAGCCTTTATCATTTTTCTCGCGACTCCTTTAAGTCCAGAAGAGATCTAAGTCGCTGCTTCCTCAAGTCCCAGGAACAACCTTTATCCTTTTTCTTGTTACTCCACTAAGTCAAAAGGACATCAGAGTCGCTTGTTCCTTGAGTTCTAGGACCAACCTTTATCCTTTTCCTCGCGACTCCTCTACGTCCAGAGGATATCCGAGTCGCTGTTTCCTTGAGTCCTAGGAATAGCCTTTTCCCTTTCCTCGTGACTCCTCTAAGTCCAGAGGAGATCTGAGTCGTTGGTTCCTTGATTCCTAGGACCAGCGTCTATCATTTTCCTTGCGACTCTTCTATGTCCGGAAGAGATCCAAGTTGCTAGTTTCGTGAGTCCTAGTACTAGTCTTTATCCTTTTCTTGTGACTCCTCTAAGTCCAGTGGAGATCTGAGTTGCAAAATCCTAGAATTGTAGGACCAACCTTGATTCTTTCCCTCGTGACTCCTCTAAGTCTGAAGGAGATCTAAGTCACTAGATCCTAGAATTCTAGGACTAGCCTTGATCTTTCTCCTCGCGACACCTTTAAGTCCAGAGGAGATCCTAGTCGCTGTTTCCTTGAGTCCTAGGAATAGCCTTTATCCCTTTTCTCTTGACTCCACTTAGTCCGGAAGAGATCTGAGTCACTACATCCTAGAATTATAGGACCAACCTTGATCCTTTTCCCTCATGACTCCTCTAAGTCCGGAGGAGATTCGAGTTGCTAGTTCCTTGAGTCCTAGGACTAGCATTTATCCTTTTCTCTCGTAACTCCTCTAAGTCCGGAGGAGATCTGAGTCATTGGTTCCTTGAGTCCTGGGACCAGCATTTATCCTTTTCCCTCATGACTCCTCTAAGTATGGAGAAGATCCAAGTAGCTACATTGTTGAGACCTTGGACCATCATTTATCCTTTTCTCTCGTGACTCCTCTAAGTCTGGAGGAGATCCGAGTCGTTGGTTCCTTGAATCCTAGGAACAGCCCCTATCCGTTTTCCTCGTGACTCCTCTAAGACTGGAGGAGGTCCGAGCTGTTGGTTTCATGCATCTGATGACCAACCCTTATCCCCGGGCTGATAACCTTAATTGTTCAGCAATGAGTCCATCAACTTATCATTAGGCTGATAACCCTAACTATTTGGCAACAAGTCCGTCAACTCATCATTGGGCTGATACCCCAAACTATTCGGTTGACGACCATCACATTGTCAAGAGTGGGCTGATAACCCTAACTATCCCACAACGAGTCCGTCAACTCATCATCGAGCTGATAACCCTAACTATCCGGCAACGAGTCCGTCAACTCATTATTGGTCTGATACCCTAAACTATCCGGTTGACAACCATCACAATATCAGGAGCGGGATGATAACCCTAACTATCCGACAACGAGTCCATCAACTCATCACGAGGCAGATAACCCTAACTATCTAGTAACGAGTTCGTCAACTCATCATCAGGTTGATACCCCAAAGTATCTGATTGACAACCGTCACATTGTCAGGAGTGGATTGATAACCCTAACTATCCGGCAATGAGTTCGTCAACTCATCATTGGGCTGATACCCTGAATAATCTGGTTGACATCCGTCACATTGTATAGAGTGGGTTGATACCCCAAACAATCCGATTGACATCCGTCATTAGGCTACTCTTGGTCGGCAAGTCTGATATCTTACAATGCATTAGTAATGCCCCAAACCAGGGCACATCACCTAAATCATAGTATCATCAGCAAAATTACACTAATTACAAAAAAAATTAAATAACTGTAACTACGGCTCACCTCCAGGAAACAATGTGCAGTTAGAAGCTCTGACTCCAGCACTGGAACTCGACTGCACACGATCTACACCTGAAAACCAAACAAGCATGCGTGAGTGACATCTAAGTCACCCAATACATGCCCCAAACACACGAAAACAACGAAAAGCCAAAAACTCAATTTTTAATTTATAAAACTTAGTTTTCTTTAAAGATCTAGTTTAAAACATCATTGTCCTTTCCTTTGAAATCATTTGGGAATCTGTTCCTAGGGTCATACTCTTTTTAAAACTCACTTTTCCTTTTTCTTTTAAAATTTCTAGAAATCATTTCGAAAACCATGTTCCTTTTCAAAACTAATTTTCTTCTTTATTGCTTAGATTTCTTCCCAAGACTAAAACCACTTTCAAAACACAATGCCTCTCGGGCTTAAAACCAAAATCATAAAAACTTGCTGGTAACTAGTTAAAACACAATTCTTATTTTATTCTTGGATTTTAGGACCATTCATAAGTCCAATCCCAAACAAACCACATTCGTTTTTTTTATTTCTCAAAATCCCATTCTTTTCTTATTCATTTCCACTTTCTGTTACTGATGTTACGTTAATCAAGGGTAACCAAGCACACAAGTAGTAGGCTAGGACATCATTTCCCCTACCTCCTTGCACTGCCGTGGTAAAATTCCCCATGCGGGATGCCACGGCCTTGGCCAATCAGCCTCAATTTCTTTCATATATGCACAGGGATACATCTTTGTCTGACGCTTCATCGGTGACCTAAACAATTCGGTACAATGACCCAGGCTTAACCTACACCGTTGGTGACTCGAACAACTAGGTTCAATAACCTAGGCTTAGCCTAGACCGTCACGAGCTCGGTGACCCGAACAACTAAGTTCAACGACCTAGGCTCAGCCTATACCGTCTCAAGCTCGGCAACCACAGTCGTGTCTGGCAACTTGTTTCAATGGAGCCCCATACTCCTACCACATTGTCGACACCAACCTCTGTGGTTCCTTAACTCATTATTAGTGTTTATTTTCAAAACTCTTTAAGCTTTCTTTTTCTAAACCATTTCCATTTTCTTTCTTTTTTATTGCAAGAATCTATTTCCATGCAATACTTGACCCTCGTATGGGGTCCCAACTCATAATCATGAAAAGCCATACTTTAAAATCATAAATTGGGTCTCATGCCCAAAATTACTCAAAAACCATCCATTCAATCACTTTTATTCATTTTTAGGGCTTCAAACCCAAAATCGTCCCCAAATACACTTATTTGGGTTCCACATTCTTCTAAGTCATTTACATGGGGAAAACACCACTAACACATGTTTATTGTCCATTTAAAACCTTTTATTTCCATTATTTATGCCCATTTATTCACATGGGCTAGGGGATAAAAACGGTAGACCGAATTAAAATTCGGTATACCGAATTCCTTCGGTATACCGAAACCCCCTATTTCGATCGACCAAACGTATTTGGTCACTGAAACCAGTGCCCCTATGCCAACTGACAGGGATTTGGTACACCGAACCATGTTTGGCATGATGAATCTCCCATGTTCTGTACACGGCCCCTGCCAATAGACCATTCGTTCGCCAGAAGTGGGAGCCTCCGGCGGACCCCTGAAACAAGTATCATAAAATGCAAATAAAACATGGGGTGTAGAACCTTGAGTCTACTTCAAAACCCCTCAAGCCATTCATCAAACCATCAACTATACAATCCACACGAAAATCACAAAGGGATGAGACTCGAAAATGGCTACTATAGCCCTCATCCCAAAATCTTGTATCTTCCTAACCACATGACATCAAGGTTTTCATGCCATTCAGCTCATTCTCAACAATTCTATTATTTTTCTACAATTTTTCATGTATTTTTCATCATTTTCATGCATTTAACTTATTAGAAGAAAAGAAGAGAACCGGGGAGAAGGAGGGGTCGCGTACCTCTCCGCGAGCCTCCCCGTACACCGACGGCTCTGCTTGAACTCCGACATAACCCCGGCGAAGCTCCTCCGCTAGTGAACCACCACCTCCCACTTGCACGCTGCTCATCTCCTCTGTCTCCACAGCTCACCCCTTTCTCCTTTCGTCCTTTATGCGGCGCCTCCTTCTTCCTTCAGCCTCCTTCCCTCTATATCTCCCTCTCCTCCTCGCGTCGCGCCGGATGCCCATCCCGTCGGAAGGGACGGGGTGACACGGGCAGGTGTCGCTGGTGGCACCGGTCGAGGGAGTGGGGACGAAAGAAGAAGAAGCAGATGAATGCCCGTGGAAGAGAGAGAAAGAGAGAGAGAGGAAGAAAAGGAGAGAAAAGAAGAAAAGATAGGCGTGCAAACTGAGGCGACTATACATCCTCAAATTGGACTCCACATTGGTCCAAATCACAAGTAGGTGCATAGAAAGCCAACCACAAGCTCACACATCCAAGAAACAACAGATTATCCATTAATAATCCATTTATACAATATGACAATTAATTACATGGTTTACAATTAAAAATGGATAATCTGGCCTAGATGTCACAGCATCCTTTCGGGCCAAAAGGTATATCATTTGCCAAGTCCCCCCTATCGTGCGGCAAGCTTGACAATCTTGTCCGAGCATCCCTTGGCATGAGTCAAGAAATCCATCACGCTCCCTTCCACGGGCTGATGGGCTACCCACTCGTCATCAGCATCGTCCTCATGCAACACCTAGCATCAGGGTCAACCCTTGCATAGCTTCATGCATGGACCACGAGTCATGACTTTCGGTGCATCCACCGAATAAGTGATCACAGCTCCACAGCATGTACCATTCTCCCACAATGAAAACCCTAATTAAAATCAAAATCAAGTAAAATACATGTAACCCTTTTAAAACTTAAATTAATTCAGTAAAAACCATAATCAAGTAAAACTCAATAAAATCCATTGAAAATTAAATCTAATTAAATAAAAATCCCTAATCCAAACAAAATCAAGCAAAGACCAATTAAATTAAAATCTAAATCAATTCCTTAATAAAAACCAATTAAATCAAAATTTAAACTAAATCCTTAATTAAATCAAGTAAAAATTAATTAAATCTAAATTTAAAATTAATCAAATCTAAAACCCAAATCAATTAACCAAATCCATTTAAACCAACTTAAACTTAATTAAAACCATAAAAAAACCCCAAAACCAAAAAACTATTTAAACCCATGTAAACTTAAATAAAACCAAAAATCCCTAAACCATACTCATAAAAAAACCCTAAAATTAAATCCAAGAGAAAAAACTTAAACCACCTAATTAAGCTTGAAACAATATAACCCAAAACCCTAATCCAAAAGCCCTAATTAAATCACCAAAGTAAATTTAAAACAATAAAACCCTAAATACTAATTAAAACCATAAAAAGCCCTTAAAATAACAAAATCCAAAAATCACTTAATCAAACTTGAATTTAAAACCCAAAACCTAATTTAAAATCACATAATTAAACTCAAAACCCTATTTTAAAATCACTTAATTAAACTCAAAACCTTAATTAAAATCCAAATGACCCTAATTTAAAATCAATTAATTAAACCTTAAATCACAAAATCAAAAATTTAATTAAAATCACAAAACCTAATTAAAAACCTAAATCTAAAACCCAAAATCCCTTAAAAAACCATTAAAAACAAAAACGTAAAAACCCTAAAAACAAAAGCCCAAAACATAGGCCCAATTCAACCCAAATGCATCCATTTTATTCTTCAATCAGAAACTTTGGCATAATGCAAAAATAATTCTGGCTAACCCCCTTCTCTAGCGAGCCCGAGTTTTCCGACGACAACTCCGGCGATATCCCGAGAACTCCAAAGCGCATCTTCTCCTCCCTGTGATCTCCGATGATCCCCCAATAACTCCTACCAGCTCACGTGAGCATCAGACGACACCCAGCCCTTGCTGAGAAGATCGACAGTGCAGGAGGTCTTCATTGGTGTATAAAACACCTCGCCTTCGACTGATCCAGGGATGGCACTTCAACCACTTCGAGCCCACTGTGGAGCACCCCCCGACACCCAAAGAACCCTTTGGAACCCCATCTAGAGCCACTCAAGCCCTCATCCAATCCTTTAGCACACCAAAGCGCTTTGAATTGTCACAGCCAGAGCTTCTAGGAGCGTTGTCGGCAAGCTTCCTAGAGAACAACAACCTACAGCCTAGTAATCTCTCCCCTTTCGCTTTAATCGCACTCCTTTAGGCCCAAAGAGTTTTCCCTAGCCCTTATTTGCATCTCGTCGGAGATCTCTACCCCTACGTGCCATTGTCCCCTCCTCTGGTGGTGGGTTCACCACCACCGGCGAGGCACTTGACATCCTTGATTGAAGGGACGCTGTAGGAGCCACTCCTTCCCCTTCTTCCTCCTCTCTAAGTCCCGTCACTCAGGAGGGAACCCTCTGGCCCCTCTGTGCCTAGGATAGCCGTCGTAGCCCGTTCGACGGTCGACCCTCACTGTGGAATCCACCAGAGATCATCAGACGCTCTCGCTTCACACCACCACGCCAGGAAGCTTTGCTGCCTCGCCATGGACACCCTCATGCAGATACGCCATCACCTCAGCCTCCAAAGCTCCCCCTCCACCGCTGCAACTTCCGTCGTTGGCGCTCTTGACGGGGGAAACACCTCAGGCCACCCTAGTACTCGCTGACACCTCTGGAAGCTTCCCCGTGCAGCCGTGGAGCTTCACTAACCCTCTCCACGTCGATCCACCACCTATATAGCCCTGCCACAGGAGAAGAACACCAATAGGGGGATCGACGACACGACATGGCTATTGAGGGCTCGATCGGCGCAATTAAATCCTCCCCCCCATCTCCTCCTCCAACTTCTCAGCCCTTTAGGTTGTCGATTAGTCGCCAAGAGAGCTTGGATGAGCCTCCCTAGCCGTCGCTGCTGGTGATCTTCGAATCGTCCGTGGTGGGTGATAGATTTTAGGTTTTTTTATTTAAATTTCCTTAGTTTTTAAAACATTGCAATTAGATCCTAGGAATTTGCTATTTGGCCGTTGTACTTTTCAATTAAAATTGCATCTCTTTTGTTTCACTGTAAATATTGCATATTTTCCCCTGTTTAATTTTAACCTCGTTCTTAGTCTAGTACATGCTTGTTTTCTCAAACTTAGGCTCTTGTAATCATATTTTTCCTTGCAATTAAATCCTAAAATTTGCATCATGCCCCTAGAACTTTTTAAAATGAGTTTTCTCAGTGAAATCTGCATTTAAAGCCTTAAGAAATCTTATAATCACATTGAACATCTTAAAAACTTAATTTTTCATCACATTTAAACCCTAAAATTTTGCATGTAAAACCATAAAATCGTAGCATACATATATTGAGTGTCGAAAATTTGCAGCTAGGCCCTTAGATTAATTTCAAATTCTTTATTTAGGGTTTTAATTATTTCAATAAATATGTTTCGCATTTTTCCATTTTTTTAATCACATGTGCATTTATAATTTTAAACTTGAAAATGGTTTTCATTTAAAAATCATGCTTGCAATGTAAAATGATCTTGGATTTCTTATTTTGGTGACATTTGCACATCTCATGTAAATTTTGCACATCAAACCCTAAACTTTCCTAAAATTACTAAAACATAATTTTCATACATCCACACCTTAAATGCCACATTTTTCTGATAATTCCTAACCTAAATTTTAGCATGAAAGTTTTTGGACTGTTTTCAACCATGATTGCCATCTTTTGTGGATTTTGCATTTTAGTCCCTAGATTTCTTCAAATTACAAATATGTGATTTTTCAACATTCACTTCTCTCCAAAATGTATTTTCACCATGATTCATGTGATAGTCTTTTGTTCTCAGATTTTTGTGAGGTTTTCCAAGTGGATTTGCTAATCCTTTGGTAATTTTGCACTTTAGCCCATAATCTTCCCCTTTAACATGTTTACATCATTTTCATGTATTTAAAACCTTGTCGCTATCACGTTTTCTTGTGAACAACATTTTCCTGATATTTTACTTACATTTTGCGTACATTGGACCATTCATCATGCACATACACACATTTATCACAACTAGCCATAGGAATGCTCAAATTGCCCACATGCCATCAATTCATGGACATGCATGTTAGTTTTTACACTGAATCTCAGTCTAAATCATTCCTCAGCATCCTTTACACATTTAGGAATGCTTTCACGCATTTTGCAAAGTTTTCATTACATTTACACATCATTCAATCCTTTTTGAGTAAACCTGCATTCAATGTGTTTTTCCGTGGATTTATCTCCAACCCGTTTTCAGATTCCTTCGTTTGATATTTGATTTGATTTCCTTTATTCCACATTTTTGGATTTTTCAATTTGATTTGGATTTCATTGCCCGAAGGCATACATTAGCTGACCTAAAGACCCACATTGAACTAATTGCGGATTATTTTTCCCTTTTGATTTTTATGACATTTTTCATTATTCTGACTATTTGAGTTGATCCCATTCTTGATCCTTTTGATATTTGTATGGTTTTCCAAAACATTCTTTTCAAAAACACTGTCATTTATTGTGATTGTCTTCACATGTCACCATTTGGTCATTTTGCATGGACTTCTTTGCAATTTTTCCCTTTTGATTTTCGTGATGTTTTCTATGATTCTGATGATTTTGGTCAATCGCTTTTTTAATTCTCTTGATGTCGATATGCTTTCTTGGGTCATTCTCTCCAAAACCATTGTCATTTCATGTGATCGTTGTTGTTTCATATTTCATTATTCTGTCATTTGGTGTGGTTTTCTTCTCAATTTTCGCATACATGTTGCACATCCATCTGGTGTTAACTTGGCATGCATATTAGCATGATTAGAGTATAATCTAGCCTTAGCAAGCATTCGTTCAACCTCTAGCAAGTGAATCAGACTAGAAAGATCGAGTTTCTCGAGCATACGGGGGTGCCTAATACTTTCCCCAATCGTAACAGGAATCTTTACCCATCCTTTGGTTTGTAGACATCTGGTCTTCTCATTTGCATCTCATGCATTCATCCTTTTTTGTGGTTTGTTTGTGGTTTTCTTGGTCATTCCCTTAAAAGCCTAGGTGGAAACTCCGATGTTTTTCGTTTTATCCTATCTTACGCCTTCACCGTCCTGGCATGGCTATGGCCTTGTCCCTTTGGATGCAACTCCGGGCCAGATTCTTGGGCAAGCATGGTCACAAGGAGGACAACGCTTTATGTCTCAACTAGAGGAGTATGCTCTTGCTTTGTGTGGCAAGGGTGTCCCAGTCCTTAGTACAGTCCTTGCCTTGCTAGTGTGATGGGATGCACTAGTTTGACGGTGGTGGTGATGTGGAAAGTGTGTGATGTCCTACATGCTGGTGCGTAGAAAACTTGATGTTGAGCTGGTGGGCTCACTACATTAGCAGGCGTAGCTGGGGATTCGATATATGCAATGGCGATCTTGGGGGGATCCCTCCTTTTGTTGAAGTTGTTGTTGGTGCTGTTGTTGTTGTTGCTACTGCTACTAGTGCTGACATTATGGCTAGTGGAGGTGGCCTACTTGGCAAATGCAGTGAGTGTGGGAAAGCTGCCACTACGTAGCGAGCTCTCCTCATGAGCGCTTGTTCGAATCAAGGATGCAAATGTGGTGATGGGCTAGATGCTTAGCAAAGCCTTGGTGGCTGGCTGTGCTCCATGGATGACCATCTTGATAGACTTCTTGTCAGAGGGCCTATTACAGACCTATGAAGCAAGAGCATGCCAGTGTTCGACATACTCCCCAAATGGCTTGTGGGACTTTTGCTTCGTGACGGCCAAGTCTTCATGCTTAGGGACATGGTCGGGGTTGAAAGAGTACTGCTCTAGGAATGCTTGGTTAAGGTCATTACAATTCTTAATCGATGCCATGCCCAAGGAAGTGAACCACTTTAGGGCAGGACCAGTAAGACATTTTTGGAACAAACAGATTAGGAGCCTCTCATCAGCTTGTAGTTATGCAAGGTCCCCGTATTCCATTCTCAATTGCAAAATTGGGTAGCCATTACCATATATTTTTTAATGTTTGGGACCTAGAAGCTCGATGGGAGAGTTGTCTCTAGAAAATAACAGAGGTCACAAAACTAGTAAGACTTGTGGTCACTACGTTGCACTCGTCGAAGTGCTCTTTCTAGATCACTCGTCCTTGTTAGGATAGCATTCGAGGTCGCTTCTGGCAAAGTTGGTGTAGTTAGTATGATTCCTGCGTATGTTGTTTGGGTTGCACCTTGGTGCTACTCCAGATCCACCATCATGTCACCTGGTGCTGTAGCATGATAGCCAGAATACCCATGCTGTGGTGTAGTGTGATGTGTCATGTATGCTGGAGTTTGTAACTAATGTAGGAGAGAAGGAGAGGTAGTATGTAGTGCAAAGTACGGTCCAGTGTATGAGAGCAATAACTATTGCATTGGAACGGGTCTAGGCAGCGGACTATGAGGGTGCTACACTTTTCCTAGGGCAAAAGGCTGTCCACCAGATGTAGGAGTAGGATGTTGTGCTATGTGTGGTGAAGGTGTTGTGAGCAAGGTCAACAACCCCATCGCCGAAGTAGCAAGAAGCTAGGGCGATGGCCGAGGTGGTGGTGCATTAAGGGTTGCCCAATGTACGGAAATGAGCTATAGAGGGACCTCAAGAACAGTTGGCATGGATAGAGTCAAAGCAGGATCCAAGAAGATGGCCATGCCCTATAGCTTCTAGGAAAGGGCCAACTGTTGCTACGCTTGCATGGGTGATGATTCATAAATTGTAGTATTAAGGGATGGGAAAGAAAGTGGGATAGATGTCAACAAGGAGTGGAGACCAAATTGTTTGGAGACAATAAAATCGATCAAGGAGGCTGTCGTAGTGGACTGGATGGTAAAATTAACAGAGCCCAGAAGCGGAATGGACACTGATGTCTCTAGGACCCATGTGGTGATCATTGTGATAGACTAGTGATGGGCTCCAGACTAACCAAGGAATGCCACGGTCTAGAAGTACTAGGTAGGGAAACACCAGATACCTAGAACTAGTACGTGGGAGGAGAGGAAGGTGCTGCAGATGAACGAGTGGTGCATTAGTAGCCTCAGCTTTTGCAGTAGCAATGAGTTGTACGATTTACTAACACTGACACGATCGTGGACATGGGAGAAAAGACCGACATTCTATTCCATGCCAATAGAAATAGAACGACAAACTGGGACTGTCCTTCAAAACTGTAGGTGGACTTAGGGGAGGAGAAGATGCATGCTCCTAAATGATTCATTCATGCGAAATGATTAGCATTATTTACTTGCACATTTTATTAAACCAATGGGAGGAAATGCGAATCAGTCACTAGTTTTGCCTATGTGTTTTCATTCTCTTGAGGCTTTTAGATTAACAAGAGAGGGAAGGCTAGCAAGTCTCTCTAATTTTTTTAAGCCTAATGCGAAAGTGAAGAAAACACGCAAACCTAGCTTGTAAACAACACACATTAATCAAAAAGCATGTCAATGGCATGAGATGGTGTTGTGATCATGCTTGTGATGGAAAAACAAACAACAAGTCAAAAGGCATGATACCATGGCATGTGCAAATGAGGTGACAAAGCATGTGTGAAAATAAAATAATCACAAAGCAAAACGCATGTAATGACACGAAATGAAGCAAGCAAAAACAAACAAACACATATATACTATGACCGTGCCCAACCTGGAGGGAGGGGGTGGGGAGGATACCACAGCCATGCCGAGACGGCGAAGGCGCAACGATAAAAGAAAAAGAAAAGCGAGTCGCCACCTAGTCTTTTAAGGGAAAGACGAGGAAAACGACAAAAGGATGAATGCATGTGATGCAGATGTGAAGGCTGGATATCTGCTAACCAGAGGATGGGTAAGGATTCCTATTACGCATGAGGAAGGTGTTAGGCACCCTCGTACGCCTGAGAAACTCGGTCTTTCTAGTCCAAATG
>JAMKQA010027721.1:0-10179 GCA_024699735.1 Posidonia australis
ATGTAATACTTTTTTTGTATTTGAAAAAAAAAAGTAATAAAAAATTATTTTTTTAAAAAATTTTAAAGTATTTTTTTTTGGGCCTAATGGGCCGGGCCATGGGCCGTGCCGGGCCCACACATCCGTGATGCCGGCCCGGCCCGGTTTCCATGTCTAGGTACATGACATTTTTAGAATGATTCCCAATGGAATGGGAATCAAATTCCTTACCTCTCGGGAAGGAATGAAATTCCCATGTTCAATGGGAATTTCATTCCCATGCTTATTCCAAAGATTTTTTGATACCAAATATTAGAATGGAATTCTCTCATTCCATTCCAGTCCATTCTAGTCTCCATTCCAACGTACCAAACGCTACCTTAGAATTCTCTTGGACAAGGTTTGCACTTTCCTAGCATTAATTCTTTTAACTAGTAAGCATATTGTGATGCCAACTAGGCTAGATGCGCTTTGACCAGGCAGTTAGTTATTGGGTTTTGCATATTTTTGGGTTCTTATCTGGTTTCTTGGAAATCCAAGAAGCAAACTACTATATCCAGATCTTCTGCTAAATCTGAATATCGAGCCATGACAGCTATGTCTTGTGAAGTTACTTGGATGCTTAATCTTCTTAATGATTTTGGTATTCCTCAAGTTTAGTCAGTAGATTTCTTTTGTGATAACACCGTTGCAATACACATTACTAAGAATCTAGTTTATCATAAACAAACTAAGCATATTAAGATTGATTATCATTAAGCTCATGAGAAGATCTAGAAAGGTATTATTATTCGACCAAGCTTTACTTCTTCTTAGTTACAGCTTGTTGATTTGTTCACTAAGCCTTTAGGAAGAGATGTATTAAGTTTTTTGTTAAGCAAACTAGGAGTCCTTGACATTTACCCTCCAGTTTGAAAGGGAGTGCTAAGTATGTTATATCCGTTATTCTTTTATCATTACAACTGGACTAGGATTCTCTAATTATCTGGATCCATTTCAATGTATTTTCATATAAAAGGACCATCTATCGTCATGTATAGATGCAGAATTTTTCTTTTATCAGGATAATTCGGACATATCAGTTAATTTTAAACCATGGTTAGGTGTTGAAATGTTTGACTTACGCTCAAGTGACTCGGGATTTCAAAAATACATGAAGTAGAGTCTAGAGGGGACCTCCCTCGGAAAGGAAGAGAGTGCAACCGTGGCCTACACGGCCGCTCTCTTTTCATTTCCCCGATGGTATGGCTGGTTGGTGGTGGTCGTACTCGTACATTCAGCAAAACGGCACGAAACCAAAAAGAGTGCTGCGACAAGAGACTCGCGAGAAAAGGTGGGCACTCAAAACAACTGTTCTGCTAAAACTCTCGTCTCTCACACACAACCTCGTGGTGTTTGGTCCACCTATCCATATAATCTACCGATCATCTATAAATTAATCCCATCGATCCTCACCATAAACGACCGATTCAACATACAAACTCATCACCTACAAGAGAGAGCAAGAAATACTTCATAAGTGCTTTCAGCATACTACTCGAGAACTTCCATAACACCGCGATGACCAAGATCGACGAGATCCGCGAGGCTCGACGTGCGCATGGCCCGGCCACCGTACTCGCCATCGCCACCGCCGCCCCGTCGAATGTGGTGATGCAGTCTGATTACCCTGACTACTACTTCAGGATCACCAAAAGCGGCCACATGACCGAGCTCAAGGAAAAGCTAAAGCGCATGTGTAAGTTGCATGATATGTTGATCGAAGTACGTGCCGATCTATCTTTGATGTAATGAGGTTGGTTTTAATTCAAAAAAATGCATGCATGCAGGTGATAAATCCATGGTACGGAAGAGACACATGTACATGACCGAGGAGTTCCTAAACCTAAACCCACAGTTATGCGAGCACATGGCGCCGTCGTTGGACCTCCGCCAAGGCATCGTTGTCGTTGAGGTCCCAAAACTTGGGAAGGAGGCGGCCACCAAAGCCATCAAGGAGTGGGGGCAGCCAAAGTCCAAGATCACCCACCTCGTCTTTGGCACCACCAGCGGCGTTGACATGCCCGGTGCCGACTATCGGCTCGCCAAACTCCTCGGCCTCCGTCCGTCCGTTAAGCGCCTAATGATGTACCAGCTGGGTTGCTATGGAGGCGGCACGGTCCTCCGCCTGGCCAAGGATATCGCCGAGAACAATCGCGGTGCAAGGGTCCTCGTTGTATGCTCTGAGATCACTGCTATCACTTTCCGGGGTCCATCGGAAACCCACCTCGATGGCCTCGTCGGACAAGCTCTTTTTGGTGATGGTGCAGGAGCAGTTATTGTTGGGGCTGATCCCGACCTTAGTGTCGAGCGACCTCTATTCCAGCTTGTGTCTGCGGCACAAACTATTCTACCTGATTCAGAAGGTAATTTAATTGTTCCCAACGACTTCAACTGTACTAACTAAACTTATTTGCAGACGCTTCAAAAAGAGGATTAAAGGGATAAGAGGACTTCAAGTGTACCTTGTGTTTTTGCTTATTTTTTTTTTAATAGGAGCTATCGACGGACACCTGAAAGAAGTGGGGCTGACCTTTCACCTCCTCAAAGACGTCCCTTGGATAATCTCGAAGAACATAGAGAAGAGTCTAGTGGAGGCGTTTCAGCCGCTCGGTATCAGCGACTGGAACTCACTTTTCTGGATCGCACATCCTGGCGGGCCGACGATACTCGATCAAGTGGAGTCTACGCTGGCTCTCGACGAGGATAAACTGAAGGCATCCAGGGAGGTGCTAAAGGAGTATGGGAATATGTCAAGTGCAACTGTTCTGTTCATATTAGATGAAATGAGGAGGAGGTCTGCAAGGGAACAGAAGGCTACCACCGGTGAGGGTCTAGATTGGGGTGTGCTGTTTGGGTTTGGACCAGGATTGACGGTTGAAACTCTTGTGCTTCACAGCCAGCCACTGGACTGCTGAGGTGATCTGAGATCTTAATCAAGGTGGTGTTGGGCTCTGTGCGATGTGGTTCTTAGTTCTTACTTACGTTGTCAAGATTTAACTAAATAAGACGTTGGTCATTTATGGTTTGATATTTGTTATTAAAGACGGGAGTATGTGTTGTTTTCCCGTAATTTATCGTTTGTTGACGTACGTATTGTCGGAATGAATTGATGGTATGATCGATCGACTACCATTTTTTCTTTCGACCTTGGGATATTGTATGGATATGCATGGGGTAAACTTTCCCTAATGTGTAAAGTTTACCTATTGAGTCATGTATTGTGGTTATTACACTAAACAAAGTGGATTGTAGTATTTAAATGTAGTGTCGGCATCATGTGTTTTAAACTGGTCTTGTATGGAAAATTAACAAGTAATAATATACGACACTGTTGCAATAAATGATATACTGGGATCCCTTTTCTTCCTTTTTTTCTTCTGCTTTCATTTGAAGAAACAAAGCTTAATTATATTCCTTTTGTTGCATTAGATGACAAGTTTCTTTGGAAGAGGTTATGGTGTTAGCTTAATTAGTATCTTTGTATGGATAAATACATAGATAATAGGACGTCACATGTAGGAGAGTGAATTAATCGGAACAGAAGGATGTGACAAGTACAGGATAATACATTATTATTACTAGTTAATTTAATCATCTTCAGATAGTCTTTTATATTGTATTTTCTGACTATATATAACTCCTCATAAGTTATGAAAATCACTTAACAATTCTATAGTATTTACCAACTGGGCAAGGAGATTTAGGGTGCATTATGGCACTGGCATTTGACAACACACTCTGCCGTTCATCCTGTTCTCTTACGTTGCATCCATGTAGTTCCCATCCATTGCCAAGTAGGCTCCTGGCAAGTCACTTAGTATCACACCATCGCCTTATGATTAGTAACAAGGTTCGTGTATTGAGGTGTGTGAATGAGATAGAGTCTCGGGATAGGGCATGCGTGTAAGGAGCGCAAGCCACAACACCGTCTTCGAAAGAGTGGAGAAGGTCTGGGCACGGTTGACTTAGGGGAAGCAAGTGTGCAGGAGGAGGCATATGCAAGTCAAAGCCATTACAAGTGCGCGAAGGCCAGTGACATGTCAACAGGAAGTGATTGCGGGGAGGTTTAGGTCAAACACCTCCATGGTAGTGTCAACAGCAAAGTCGCTTCATGGTAGGTGAGGTCAAACACACATTGCAAGTGCATTGAAGGCACGAGGTTCAATGCTCAGCAGGTCGCACACAGTTGACAGGCATTACAAGTTGACTAGCAGGTGTGTAGGATGTGGTGCTGCACTACTGGACATTGTCATGCATGGCACGAGTCAAACGGGCATTGCACACAAGAGCATCAGACAACGCGGAGCTGGAGCATTGATGACCATGGGTTCGAGGCCGGGTTGAGCGCATGTGGTCAAGTAGTATCCCTCAAGACTTGATTGTAGCAATCAAGTGTGTTTTGATTGTTACTGTATGTGTTGTGCTATGAACGTGTGTAAAGAGTACAGGAGGAGGCAAGAGAAAAATGGGTCCTTCCCCAAGTACTACTATGTTATTCTTCCTCCTCCTCTTCCTTCTTTGTGTTGTGCATGGGTGAATAATTTGTGGATAGGTTGAACTGAGGTTGGTGGACTTGCACAACTTAATATCGGATACAAGAATCTTGTGTACAAAGACAATTGTGTGACATTTGATTCCATTGTCAATATCCACAAGAATCATGGCAGATAATACTGTAAAGATCAGATTGAAGAACGTTGAGGAGTGGCAAGAGACTGCCAATCCCGTACTTCAGAGGTTACACGAGGGCTTGCAAGAGGTGGTTGTGCTATAGGAGGAGGTAGCAGTACTCAAGAAGGCAATGGCAGCAGGAGTACTAGGAGCGACACAGGCAAAACCACGCATGCTAGAACCCAAGGCGTTCACAGGAGGGTGCAATACTAAAGATCTCGAGAACCTTTTATGGGATATTAAGGCCTATTTCCGGGCAACCCACACACTAGAACACAAAAAAGGTAACTTTGTCTAGCATGTTCCTCACAAGTGATACTAAACTTTGGTGGTGGACCATGTGCACGTGAACAAGAGAGGACAAGGATAGGAGGACCTCACAAAGGAACTCTAGGCATAGTTCTTTTCCACAAATACAGCATGGGTTGCGTGAGATGCGTTGCTATAATGACCCTAGTCGTCACCTCAACATAACCACATATATTTTTTTTTTCAATACAGAAATCTAAA
Source organism: Posidonia australis (assembly GCA_024699735.1). Classification (NCBI taxonomy): domain Eukaryota; kingdom Viridiplantae; phylum Streptophyta; class Magnoliopsida; order Alismatales; family Posidoniaceae; genus Posidonia; species Posidonia australis. The sequence goes on from JAMKQA010027721.1 coordinate 5,203, forward strand.
TCCAAATATATAATCTATGATCAACATTAATAATTATAAATCAAAATATCTACCAAGAATCCTTAATGTGTGGTTGAATGACTCCTCTCCATATGTACTAGCAAGTAAGCTAACTTCTAAATTTACACCTGCAAAATACAAATACAAGCATACATAAGTGACTACAAAAAAGATCATCTAATACACACTCCAAACTAAAATCAGAAAACCAAACTCAAAACCACATCAAAACACTAGCCACAGTCATTGCCGCACTAGACATTGCCAGAACGTGCACTTGAAACACATGGAGCCTACATGCATCCCAAACAAGTGACACAGGACAACATCTCTATCCAGCAAACACATGGGTGCACACTTTCCCTAAAACTAAATCAAAACCTGCAAAACCTCAAGAATCATGAGTATCATGGTAGGAATATAAAACCACCGACAACCCAGAACAATTCAACAAAAAACAACTTAAACCATGTATTATAGTTATACGAGCCAAGAACCACTGAAAACCAATACTTGGGTTCTTGCACAAGAAACCCTAGCACATGCAGCACCTCAGCTACCACAATCTAGATTCCTCATCGACAAAACCACGATAAACACAATGCACTCACTCAATGCGACATGTATCCAAAAAGCAATCTCAAACTGAAAGAACCCCATGCATCTCAAATCTTGAGATTTGGCTACCAAACCAACACAATTAAAATGGGCATTTCAAATATTAATGCTAGGGAATCACAACCATAGAAAACCTTGTTGCACCAAACCATAAAAGCGTGCATCCAAATCAATGATACCAAAAACTTCAGAAAAACATGTATCTTATCTCAATGCCACAAAACTTCATATCAAATCATAGTCTTTATTTATACACTAGAACCTGAAATTCTTATCCAAGAACTCAGAACACCTCAATCTCAAAACTACAACTACACGCACAACTATCATGTCATTCAGGCCCAAGTGACCAACACTAGTGACAAGCAGCTGCTTAGGCGCATTGCACTATCACAACAAATCCAACCTGTGGAGGAGCTCTCCATCTCAGGTTCATACTCTAAGAATCCTCAAAAGTCCACACAAGACCTGCCCTCTCGATGTCCTTGGGATTATTGTACTTGACCACCTAGAGGACTTTTCACCTCTTGGTCTTGTCAATACAACTTCCTGAACCTCAGCCTAAACAACTGGCTCTCAACCAACCAATAGTATCTCTCGTCCATGGGAGGTTGGCCAAAAGCTTCAGCCCTATCAGTCCTTGACCTCATCCTTGGTCTCCTGGTTACACAGACCTCAACCTCGGCCTCTTAGTTTCCTTTAAAAACAAAGAAAACCACTTAAACCTCAGCATAGGCAAATAGCACACAACCATCCAGAGTTATAACCTGTCCCTAAAGGGTCGATCAAAAGCTTTAATCCTCTTGGTCCCACCAAAACCACAGAAAACTTCTTGGATCTTAGCATAGGAAAGTAGCTCACAACCAACCAAAGGTATCACCTATCCGTGGTGGGTCGGCCAAAAGCTTCAACCCTTTCCATCCCTCAAAACCAAGGAAATCCTTTTCTATAATTCTTTGGAAGACTCTTGCATTTCTTTCCAAATCTTTTTTAGAAAATTATTTGAAAATCATTTTAAACCAACTCACAATATCAAAAAAACTCCACATAAAATACAACACAAAATACCACATAGTACACTACTTTACTGTTAAAATGCGCAACTAAACCGTGCCAGTGGCATGCACCCTTAAAACACACCTTAGGCACACAACACAAGGCAGTAAAATGCTACCACTAGCAATAACCCATGAAAACCAACACACAACATAGAAAATTGCATATGATATATCAAAATGAAGATTATGAAATCATCTACCATATGCAACTAAAATCACAAGAAATTGATATTTAAAACTCAAGATGTCTATAAATAAAGTCAACATGCACACATAATGAACAATGCTACCACAACTTAACAATCTAATTTAAGCATGGTAAATTATCAATAAAAGTCCTATATCATACTCAAAGCTAAACTCAACAATCCATTACAATTACATAACTATAACTCATTATAATAGCCTCGGAAAACACATTAGGAAACACCACAAGCATGTGTAGACACCTCGATTTTGCAGTCAGTTGTCAGCAGACCTCTCTGAAAGAAAGCACTCTAGTCGTGACGGACTAAACCAATACCCAAAATCCAGTCTTACATCTCAAACCTCAAACCTAAGCCCAACAGTGGCTCAAACACCTAGGAAACAAGCTTAAAATCCAACAATCAGGCTCTATCATGGGTCTCTCGCGTTCAAGACCCACAAACTAGTACCACAGGTTGGATGCACGGATACCCTGGGTCAGTAGCCAGCATAGCACGGTTGATCGGTCCAGCCACCTCATGGACCGTTGGCTTAGTGCTTCTTATTGGTTTTCATGGACTTTGGCATACACCCTGATATACCTTGAACCACCACACCCATCTTCTATGCCTTAAACCTAATCCTAGCCCATTGAATCAATCTCAACCATTTATCTCAAACCCTGTTTGAAATCCAACATTCTCATGCAAATCCTAGCCCTAAAAATTAACCTTTTCATGTACGTGAAAGGGAGGCTAATTCTAAAACCCTGGGAGGCTTGTTCTAAACCCTAGGAAGACATTCGCAGAGCCCTAACATCTAGTCCTAGCAACCTAGAAGCAATCTCAGCCTCCCACCACGGCAACCCTTCTCATTCGACCAACACAACCAACCTCTCAACCTGTAACGACCCCTAAGTCGCTACTACTAAACTTAGCTACAATTTTCCATTTAATTATTTGTTTTATCTTTATTATTAACCAATAATTACACTAATAATACAACTAAGGCTAAGTACTCTCAATAGTAAAATAAAACCACTAAATAATAGAAATAAAACTAAACTAACACTCACCTAGATCCCTGATGTGTGGTGGCGTGACTCCTCCTATATGCACTAGCAACCAACAGCTACTATCCTACACCAGCCAAAACACACAAAACAAAACACATTTGAGTGACCACTCAACGGTCGCCCAACACGTACCCCACCTACAACTCGGTAACCTATGCAAAAGGCAACTAAGCACAGGCATCATACCTGGATGTCGCCAAACCAAAAGGGCAATCTATCGACACCCAACACACAAGCACTGGCATCCCTCTCTGATGCTGCAATACCAAATCAGGCAGTCTACTACTGCTTGGTAGGCTACAAAGTCAAGAAATCATGTCTTTAAAACCATTCTTTTCTTTTCCATTTCAAAACCATGTGTATGCTCTTTCAAAATCTTTTATGCACACTCGAGATGGCCACTCTTGCCAAGTTAAGCCCAAAAGCCACACCAAAGCACAATTATAAAGCCTGTGCTGTGCACAACGTGGTCCCCACTAAACCCAAGCACAACACCAAGCCACGGAGGCTCTGCTCCTAAATCATAAAGCCATCGCTCCCAAAATACTACGCCTCAACAGGCGCCAAAGCCACGGCCTCCTCTAAGCCTAGAGCCTAATTTCCTAAACCAGGACTCTGCACAAACCACAAACACAAGCACAAATAGTGTGTCGAACTGCACGGCACCAAGCAGACAACACTGGCCATAAGCAGTCAACCGATGAGCGACCACGACGTCTGCACTGCCACAACGTGCCACCCTATGTAGGAGTCGCATCATCCTGCGATTCTCCTACTTGGAGAACCCTAACAAAGCCAAGGCATTCCTGTCACTCAGGAAGGTACCATCTACGAGGCACGTGTCCCATCCATATTGGCCACTATAGGGTACACCTCCTCATGGCGTCCTCCACATGGTACTTAGAAAGGAGTCACATACCTCCACACCCGACAACACTCGAGCCTCAGTATTCACAGGGACAACAGGAGTATCATACCTTCCCGTCATGCCACGAAACACCTTAACTTACAGACCTCAACCTTGGCTTAGCGAACAACAGTCAAGGAGTGTCATATCTCTAAGACCCAACAAACACTCGCCTCAGTCTATTGGTCCCCAACGCAAACAGAAAGCACTGGAAAACTCTTTCCAAAATCATTTTCAAATATGTACCTTTCTCTTTCTAAAACTCTCCTTTTTTTTGGAAAACCTTTTCAAAAACCATTAAATATCCTTTAAAACTCAAGAAACATTGTGTCCAACAAGAGCATGGAAACCAAAAGTCGAGAAACTACAAACAAAACACAGCCTCGACAGCTCTCCTTTCAAGCCTAAGCAGAACACCTTGGGAGCGTCTAGGTTCACGAGCACTACGCTCAACCCACAACAACAATCCAAGAAAACACCAACAAAAACGTTCTCTAAGTGTCAAACTCACCTAGAAGACACTATAGCAAAGCAAACACAACCAGATCGATACGCTCTAGCACCAAGTGTAAGACACCTACTGACTTATGTCCTTTGGGAGCACAGCCAGATCAGCTCAAATGCCCAGAACAGTGCCACTGAATACTCCATTCAGTGCACCACACACAAAATCACACAAGCCCTGGACCTAAGGATACTATCATTATCCCTAAAGTCTAGTCTAAACCATTTGGAGAAAGAACCTATTATTTCTAAATCATTTCATCTTTTATTCTACCCACACCCTAGGTGAAATCTTGCTAATTCATTTTAGACAACCATATAATCATTCTAATGGTTATCATAACCATATATGCCATTATATTTATCTCCCCAAGATTAATATATAAATATATATATATATATATATATATATATAGGCAAGAGATCAGTTGCATCCTCCCTCAAATTAACAAATTTGAGGGAAGATGCATCATTATGGTTTCAAATTAACAAATTTGAGGGAAGATGCATCATTATGGTTGATTGTTAATATAGTGGCTAGTATTGAAACCACTTATTTAGAGATAAAACCACTAGTAGTTTCGTTTTTGGAGGGAAAAAAATTTTCATTTTTTTATTTAATTATTTTG
>JAMKQA010027722.1:0-16702 GCA_024699735.1 Posidonia australis
GCCTGGGCCGGCCCGGCCCGTTTTCCATGTCTAGGTGCTGCTTATAAAGCCTACACCCGCAGCAGTTGGGAGCGTGCTCACCTGCACGTCTCAGCCACTGGCACACCGCACAAGCACACCAACCACTCCGCCGAACCACCAGCCACAACCAATGGCCCACGAGCGCGGGCCCCATGCGGACCCCACACCTACGCCCCACACACACAACGCCACAATGCACAGTGCCAACCATGCACAGGGACACGTAAATAGAAGCCGACCCACGAGGCCCAAGCCCAAAGCACAATACCACACAACGGGCCTCAGAACAGTAACATCCGTCCAAGAATAAAATTCATAAAATGTAAATAATTACAAAATGAATTTTTTACGGGTGTTACAATATGATACTTTTAATTTTTTTCATATTAATTTTTTTCATATTAATTTCATGATATTTTTATTTCAGTTTAGTATTACTGAACTGAATAAAAATTGTTTCGTATTACTAAATGCTTAATGTTACTAAATGTTTATTTTTAAATTAGTATTACTGAATTAAATAAAAAAAATTTCATAACTACAATTACATTTTAATAAAAACAATTCATTGATCAACATTTTAGTATTACTAAAATAATAATGATTTTTAAGTTTAGTATCACTAAACTAAATACAAAATAGTATCTCTTATTGTTTACAAAAAAAAACAACAAAATAGTATCATTAAACTGAATACAAAATAATGTTACAACATTTTAGTAATACTAAATGAGAAATCAAACAAGGCCATGTCCCCTCTATATATATATGTCGATCTGCTCTTGCTTCTTGCACTCTCCGTTGCAAAATAGCATATCCCCTCTACAAATTACAACCTGTAGAAAACCCAGATCCATCCAAAATATCCCGAAAAATTATGAATGCAAAATAGTATCATGAAACCCATGACTATGCCCCTTACACCACCAGCCATTTCCCAACCACCCCCACTGCTAAACCATGTCACTGCATCACTGAAAGTCACAATGTCCTAACCCAACAACAACTGACCTTCCTCACACTCAGTATCTTCGATCGACACCCAACTGCCGTCGCCACTCACCCAATACCTATCGACCACACCCAACAACCGTCAACTCCACTTTTGCCATCACCAAGCCTAATGGCCAAAGCCCTCTCATCGCCAACTATCGCCAACCTAAAAGCCCCCAACGACAACCAAAGATCACATCATCGACACCCAATGCACCCTGTTGCACCAGTGCCCCCTGACGGAACCACCCACATCTCTACACATCCCGACATGTCGGAGATTCACCGAAATCGACGCCTTAGAGTCCTCTTCATCATGCCAACGTCACCTCGTGGTGTTAATCCGCTCATGGACTGACATGGTTGGAGCAACAAGGGCTGAACACACTTGAGAAATAGGGGAAAAAGAATAAATTAAAAAATTAAAAAAGGTTGGAGTGACATGATTCTGGGAGTCGACGACACTCCCGATCTTCCGATCTCTCTAATCCACTTGCTGGTGACAGTATCTATTTGGTGATGGGATCTCTGAGGGCGTATCTACGTGCGAGTGTGGACGAGAAGGATGGCGAGTTGACATGCGGGTGGGGGCAACGTAGAGGTCTAGTCTCGACCCAAACCCGAGTTGGGCTGTGGGCCATGCCGGGCCCAAGGCCATGGCCCTCTTGCCTTGATAGACTAGGCCCTTGGTCCTCTTGGCCCTCTTAGCTCGTCGTTAGGGCCGGGCTTGACCATATTTTCTAGAATATATATATAAGCAAATTATCAAGTAAGGTTCGTTCGTACTTTTGTTTGGTAAGGCTTTTCATCATCTACCGTTAACAACACATCTCATGATTGATATTAAATCTAGATTTTAAATTAGCAAAACCACCTATGTCGTAATGGTGGTAGTGTGAATTTTGATTTTCCCTCCATTTTCATTTTTGTGAATAAGCACACCAAACTAGAGCACATACCTGGCGCACATACCAGGCGCACCTTACTGGCACACCTGGCTGGCACACATAGGTGGTGCACTAGCTCGATCCCAAGCCGTTGCCTGTTCATTTACCTAGCGAAACTCTAGCCATTATGCCACTAATTTGTTGTAACTTTCATTCATTATCAGCATAATGATAATACCTCTTGGTCTTAGGAGGGGTCTCTTGGTTTTTTAAGCCTTTAGAACTTCCAAGCACTCCCTATATAAACTCTAGGTAGTCATCGGGAGAAAGGGTTGGAAGAAAAGAGAAAGGAAGAGCCTTTGTTTTCAGCACAAATACTCGCAAGATAGCTTGATCCAGAGCCAAGGACACTCACCCTTGAGTAGGAGATCATCCACCTAGCATTGGAAAACCCCTTTCATCCATAGCTATCAAAAAGCCCCCTTCTTTTGCATCATTTGGAGGCCTTTTGGGAGGAAGGAGATCCCTGTTTTCTTCAGCCATCAAGGTCATCTCGAGCCACTTGTGGAGGAGTACAAGAGCACACCAATAGGTAGGCATCTAGACTCACTCATAGTTGGATTTCCTTTCATGAATATGAGTTCATTTTGGAGAAGTTTTATATGATAAACATGCAGAATTTTATACTTGTTTAGAGCATGATGTTCATATGGATCATGACCTATATGCCACCATACCAACCATGCTCTGCTCTTGTATTGTTGGATGATGAGATATATGCTTGCCTTTGTTGTCTTTTGCTGAATATTTGAGATATGCAATATTTGGTGGGTTTGTGTTCTATTCATATTTTTGATGCAATAGGAATGGCTTAATGGGTTCATTTCCCTTTTTGTTGTATTCATCTATGTTGCTCTTCTTGCATGTGCTTTGGTGTTGACTTTGTGCATTAGACATACCCTCATGATTTTCATCTAAGTAGGATGGTGCAATCTTGTGTGAGGCTTATTGTCCTTGAGCACAAGACCCATGTCATGGTGTCTTGGGTTTATCCTTCCTTTGATGACTTTAGGGAAGAGAGGTGAACCCATATGTGATCAGTTTTTTTAGATGTCTAGGATGTGTTTTCAGATGGTCACGAGCATATTTAGAAGTTTTGTATCGCATAGCATGTCAGTCTGGTTGTTCTGTGATTTCTGAGTCTCACATTAGTGGCACACATAGCTGGCACACTTTAGTGGCGCACCTAATAGGAGCACATAGCTGGCGCACTTGTTTGTTTAAGTGTACCAACAGTGACTTTTGGCATGATATTTAACATGGTCCCTGACTTGCTTTGCTTCTGGTTTTCTTTGGGTGTCCTCCTGGATATATCAGGATGACTCCAGTCTGATTTCATCCTCTTTTATGCATGATAGCTTAGGTTTTGCATGTAGCAAAGCGAGGACGTTGGCTACTCGATATAACTAGATCTATGGTTATGTTTGTGCAATATCTTTGCACCGATATTCGGTCCATACCTTAAGTGATCTTTCAAAGCATTAGGACACACGCCACAGTCCTTTTACCCATGTTTAGCATAAGGCACCACTTGCATATAGCGTCGCATTGCATATCGCCTTCGGGCGTACAGAAACAGGCTGAAAGCCAACATTTCCATATAAGTAAACGAGAAACTTATGAAAAACCGATTTCTCAAGTGCACGAGGGCACTTGATACCTTCCCCGTGCGTAACAGGGATCCTTGCCCAATCTTTGGTTCATGATTGACCTTTTTCATTGGTTTTATTGCATAGTTTTAATGTTTTAAAATAGATTTTCTCGTCTCCTATTTTTAAAGTCCGCCAAGATGTTCATTCCCCGTGATTTAGCTAACTTCACCAGTGCAGGCATCTTGGATCCAAATCAGAGCCCATATACAATATCAGTGCCGCAGTCATCAGTAGTTTGGGTTTATCCAGAAGAATCATATACAAAGAATGGCCAGCCAGAGACAGAGCAAGGCATCGAGCAAATCAGCGAGCAGTTGCAGAAATGTTCAGCATTGTTAGTGTCAGAACAGTCGGCAGTAAACCTGGCTATAGTATTGGAAGATTCAATCCAGAAGGCAAACTCAGGGAACAGCCTGACAGATGACGCAATCGGAGATCTGGACATTTTATTCCAAGAATAATTAGAGGTGCTCGCAGAAGACTTGGCAGAGCACGACAGAGTTTGGAAAGGGAAGGTAGTCGTTTCACCACCACCGTTGGAATCACCAGTACCACCCCAGGACCAGGCTTCAATTATGGTCCTTCTAGAGTCAGAGAAGAAGTATGCTAGACCAATGGAGTTAATATCCTGTCAGTCGAGAGGCGAGTCTAGTTGATACTGGCAGTTTAAGCCTCACCTTGGGAGTGAGGGTCAAAAAAAAAAAACAACCTGAGTTAGGCTCAGGAGGCAGTATAGGCGGCAGTAGTCTCACCAGTAAGCAGCAGGACAACTGCCAGCATGCAGAACCCTTTGTAAATAGTAGAGAAAATACACAAAAAACAAAAAATCAAGAAAACCCAAAAAAAATCAAAAAATGTGAATAAAGAGGCATCAACTTCAAAAGTAGGGATCCCCAGGTCCTCAGATAGTCCAGACAATCAAGCAGAAGAGATCGCACAGTGTCGTTACAAGAATACCAAAGTCACTATGACTGTCATAAAGCGCCATCAGGGCATGGAATCGGAAGAAATTTTCTCAATTAACATCACAGATCCGACCTTCGAGCAGGAAATTCTGTCAGAGCTTATTGCCTATGGAGAGGAAGATGAGGTCAATGAAGCAGACAGTGCAAATGATGAGAGTGATGATAATGCGCCATCACAATTTCGGCCTCATGATAATTACCTAGAGGACCCTAATCTACATGTGGTGGAAAAGACGGAGCTCGTCAACATTGGCACGACAGAAGATGTTAAAGAAACACACATTAGTGCCAAATTATCACCACAAGCAAAGACAGAATTTGTGGTCTTCTTAAAAGAATATGTAGATGTCTTTGCATGGAGCGATGATGACATGGTTGGTTTAGACATTGAAGTGGTAGTACACACATTACCATTGAAACCAAATTCGAAGCCAGTCAAGTAGAAGCTTCGCAGATGGCGACCTCAGTGGTTGTTGAAACTTAAGGGGTAAATCATGAAACAGCATAAAGTCAATTTCCTCAAGGTCGTTCTTTATCTTGAGTGGCTCACTAATGTGGTGCTTGTGCCAAAGAAAGATAGGCGGGTTCGCATGTACATAGATTACCAAGACCTTTACAAAGCGAGCCCTAAAGATGATTTTCCGCTTCCCCACATAAATATTCTGGTTGACAACACAGCAAGGCATAAGATGTTATCATTTATGGATGGATTTTCATTACCCCATGGGGAGTCTTCTGCTACAGAGTAATGCCATTCAAACTGAAGAATGCAAGTACAACATACCAGAGGGCAATGACAGCGTTATTCCATGATCTTATGCACCAAGAAGTTGAAGTGTACGTGGATGACATAATCACCAAGTCTAAAGAGTCCGAAGATCACCTCTCCTATTTAAGGAAGTTGTTTGACCATTTGAAGAAGTATAAGCTTCGCCTCAACCCCAACAAATGTGTATTCGAGATATCTTCTAGAAAGCTTTTGGGTTATCAGCGAGAGAGGAATTGAAGTGGATCCTTACAAGGCTAGAGCCATTATTGATATGCCTCCCCTTGCCACTGAAAAATAAATTCACGGATTGTTGGGGCAGCTACAATATATCAGTCGGTTCATAGCACAGCTTACACCCATATGCGAACCGATATTCAAGCTCCTGAGGAAGAATGCCGAAACACACTGGAATGATGAGTGTCAAGCAGCCTTTGACAAGATCAAACAGCTTCTGGCAAAACCTCCAGTCTTAGTTCCTCCCACGCCAGGGCGGCCTCTGTTATTATATCTCTCAACCACACAGTATTTCATGGGCGTAGTCCTAGGACAACAAGATGAATCAGGGCGTAAGGAGAGGGCCATCTACTACCTCAGCAAGAAGTTCAATGACTAGGTTAAATACAGCACCATAGAGAAAGTTTGCTTATCCTTGGTATGGGCCACTCAGCGCCTCAAGCATTACATGATGGCATACCCAGCCTTGCTATTATGTCGGCATGATCCTATCAAGTATCTATCCCAGAAGCCAGCTTTGGTGGGTAGATGTGTTAAGTGGCAGGTAATGTTGTCGCAGTATGACATCACATTTGTCACACAAAAGTCCATAAAAGGACAAGTCATGGCGGATCACTTGGCCGACCTACCCTTGCCAGAATACCAGCCACTTGGCCGACCTACCCTTGTAGTAGGCAATAAAGGCTTCCTTGGCGCTGAGGGCATCAACATTTATAAACCATGCGTAGTTCTTGCTTCCATATTGTATTTCTAAAAATCATTTAGCATTTAGCATTTTAAATCACGCATTTTCTACATTTTTGCATCACTTTGCAAGGCATTTGTCCATATTACAACCAAGGGCATACCAGCTGGCTTTTTTAAGTTGCAATATTGGCAAAGAAGGGAGTTTCAACCAGGGGCATGTTAACTACTCTCTGGTTGGAAATGGGTCTTTGACTCAGGACATGCCAGCTGCCATTCTAAGTCAAAAGAATTACTGAGATAGTGCTATTAGGAGCGTGTGGGCCTGCACGAATTGCTTGTTACATAAAGTATAGATCCTTTACAATGGCTGGCACAGACCAATACAAAATGCGAAATGACAGTATGAAAGCAAAATTGTCTTTTATTATAGTCCATCAATTGTACAAGATTTGCTCACTTAATAATAGTGGACCCCCAAATGTATTCAGTCAACTCTTGCCCTTTTTGAGCTGCCAGCTCCTGTAAAGGAAGTGCCACTAAAAGGAAGTTCATTTATAGGCCACGTTTCTTGAATTTCGGCCTCATACCCTACTGTGCAATCTGAACCTTCAGAAATGACAAGACCAAAAGATTGAATGCCACCACGCGTCAGGCGGGCTAATTCAGAGGATGTCACATCAAAACCAAGAATGTATCTATTGAAGCAGTCAGGCATAGGGCTTTGCTCGATCGAATCCTGGCAAAAGTCTAATTAACGAAAAACACAGACAGGATGGTATTCTACACCGCCCGTTAGCCCTAAAAGGACAACCATTCACATGTCGCTATCATTAAAGAAGACAGCGAAGGGCTTCGAATTTGTGAACAGAATGCGCCAAACTACAGTGTCTTTGGTAAGATTCCGCAGTTTGTCGCATAGCTCATGTACGCCCGAAAGGGTGCGTAAATGGTTGGTACGACTGTAAGAGTCAAAGACAGAATGTTGAGGGTGTAGGGCTTCCACCCCCATGTGGGCAGCAAGCCAAACCTATCAGGGGAAAACAAGGCACAGTTAGATAAGCACAGCAAATCATTGAAGTAGCATTGTTTAACTTACTTGCACTAAGGCACCGCAACCATTGAAATGCCTAGAACGTTTCAAGACCCAGTCCAAGCCAACATAAGTCTCTGCCAGAAGAACGAGGGCAAGATCAATTTGGTAGGTGATCATTGCCAATGCTATTTCTGCCACTTCAATAGCAACTGTCATCTGACCGTGGCTGAAGATGAGCTCCCCAAGGAAGCGTACCACAAAGCCGTGGAGCCATAAGCTACCTGAGGATAGATGGGTGCTGACAATCTTGTCAAAATAATCTAGGCGCATCATGGTAGCCGACCCATCCTTGCAAATGAGGCCTTTCTCACAAGCACTTCGAGACAAACCAGTCAGTTGGCCCAAGACCGAAGCGTAGCTATCACGGCGCATGAAGACAAGCGGTGACATGTATGGCAACAGACCACATATCCACCAGACTTCTTCTAAGGTGAGAGTAAGCTCTGTCTTCCCAAAACGGAATACATTGAAGGCGGGTTTCTAGAATCTGGCTGTAGCATATAACAAGTGCAAGTTCACTTCCACTTTGGCAGTATTCAGTAACGAGGAGGATATGCCCCAAAGTCGTAGTTGCTCACGATCCTCAGTAGTTAATACATCAATCCATGTTCGTAGAGCATTAGAGCAGTATTTCGGTGTTACCATGGTCGGGTATCCCTACGGAAATGATGTTGGGACAAGATATGGCAGGAATAATGCAGAATCAAGTTGAGGGCAAACAAAAAATGATTTGGCAAAATAATTTCTCATAGTGAAAAGATCAAATAAGATCGCAAATCCAAAAGAGAAAAGGGAAACCAGAACACACAGTATTTCCCTTTTCAAGATATGAAAATGTGCATATGAATTATTTTGTCTTTTGCAAATCTAAGGCGTAATGGAAAATCAGCCTATGTAGCCTTTTCCCTTTTGGCAAAATATGAGAAATGTGTGCAAAGTTCAAGAATAAGAGAAAATCAAAACATCCCTTCACATGATTTGATAAAAATCGGTATATGTATTTTCTTCCACGTAGCAAGATGTGAAGGAGTATAAACAACAAGATCAAATGGAAGAATCAGCATGGGAATATATGCATATGTAAAGAATCATCTCAAGGAGGAAGATCACATACCATTGCAATTGAGGAGAGAGCGTAGCCGACTCCGGAAGAGTAAAAATAAAGCTTCAAGGAAGATTGAGGGCTTGTGAGTGGTTTTTACAGTAGAAGAGGCGACGGATTTCATTGGGGAATGCGAAGTTATATATGAAAAAGGAAGGGGTCGTAGCAGAAAAGGAAGGCAAACTGGTATTTTTGTGGGGAGCACCATGGTGGCGTACCAATCAGGCGCACCAAAGTGGCACACCAAGGTGGCCCACATAGCTGGCGCACCACCTAGTTGACATCGGGCAGAACCTCCCCAAAACTATTAAGTTCGCCCAAATCGGCGCCATTTCTTGAAACCTGTATGAAAGTATATATTTCACACACAGACAAGTACCCAAGAAGAGGATTGCATTTCGAAGTCAAATTTGCATTCATAAACTCTTAAAACACAAGTTACATGGTTCAAAATACAAGTTGCAGCATTTGTACAAAGACTGGCAAACAAAAAGAGACTGAACATGAAAGAACAACTACTCCTCGTCTGACTCCTCCTCGTCAGATGATGCCTCCTGGAAGCTATTGGTTAGGAGTCAGACCCCTCGTCGGGTCATCCGGTGCGAATATCGAGCAACAGCAGTAGACTAGGAACGGGCAAAAGAACTCAGGACCCTCTGCGAAACCTCTACGTCAGAACGGTCCTCTTCAGATATTTCTAGAGTAAATTCTCCACTACTCGCTGCGTTCACCTCGTTAGTCGGATAGTCTTGCTGAAAACTTCTCAAAAGAATGTCAGATTTATAACAGTGGCAAATATACTGTTAAAGGAAAGTTAAAAAAGAGGAAGAAGGGGGATACTAGTATGATGTTCCGCCAGTGTAGTTCCTGCACGATTTTGCAAATATGGCAAGTGAATTTATGATGAAAATAAGATGATTTATAAATGAAATAAAGGCAACATACCGTTTTTCGCCTAATATCCTCATAGAAAGAGACAAACTACTCCTCAAAGCCCTGTGGAAGTAAAACAAATGTCAGATCAATCCTTCTATATGAAATGAATTATTCAAGCAAAAATTACAATAATTTACCTTGGCCCAGTTAGAGGCATACCACATTCCACGCTAACTATCGTGCACGACCTCCTCAAAAAGGCAGGGCATCTCGACCCGCGTGTACCAAGCTAAATAATCCGTGTAGTTGACTTCTCAAAAAATATGCCTTTCTTGAGAAGCCACAGTAACGACGTGTCGAATCCTAGCAGCGGCACGAGACAGGGCTGGGAGATCCATGTCTGAAGGAGGAGGAGTAGGAATGCAGAATTCATTCAGGAATTGGTACCTCACGCGCCTCGGGAGGAATTAGGCCAACTTTTTCATGCAGTAGAATTTTACTTGCTTGTCTCTCAGAACATGGCCAGAGTTCAGAGGTGCCCAGTTAAAGCCGTCATATCTTGAGAATGGGCATAGGTGCACCTGTTTGCAAAAATAGACAATTATAAGCAATGCAAGCAAATATGGACATGCAAAAAGTAAAATTCCCAATGTAAAAACTTACGACCTCGAGCCCTACCAAATCCAGCAGATATCGATAGGACTCATAGCTGTAGACCCCCGCAACAGCCTGATGATCAGGCTCGACCCACTGGCGAGGGAGGGGAAGAAGTTCATCACAGAGGCGGCCAAAACAGTGTCCCCGTGTAATATGTTCCATGGCCCAATACTAACAAAAGCAAGCAGAAGGAAAGTAAATCAGCTATTATCAAGAAAGAATTTTTTGCAAAATGAAAGTAAAATACTTACAGTAAGCAGAGGGTACAGTCCCATATGAGACCGACGACCCAGCCTAGCTACATTATCCAGCCCACAAATTAGCCAAGTGTAGCTAGTCCCGACCCAGTCATAATGATCTAGGTACTCTAAGTTGGTCAGGTATGCTAGCCAATCTGCGTGAATGCAGTAAGCCGAGGAGTCGCAGAAAATCATAGATAACAAATCCAACAAGAAATGCCTGAGTACGAAGTCCACGTCGTCGCTGCCCGGCTCTGGGTTGGGCCAGAACTGGTCCCACTCTCTAAGCCATCCCACTGTGATCATGTGTTTTCCCTAGGTGGCTTTGGAGGAACACGGCCTAATTGCGTAGGAGCCAGGTGCATCCCATGTGTGGTCTCGCCAATGATCGGCTCGTCGCTGAATGGGAGGCCCGTTAATAATGCCCACTGGTCAGGTAATACAGTCAGCTCTCCGAATGGAAAGTGGAAGTTATGCATCTCAAACCTCCATCACTCCACCAAAGCTCGGAAAAAGTTGTAGTGACCATGAATAGTTGGGATGCGAAGTAAACCACCAAAGGGAGACCGATAGAGTAAGAAATCCTGTAGAAACTCAGGTAAGCAGCGGAAATGATCAAGCATAGGAGCCCAATGGCATCGCATCACCCGATTAGCATCGCCAACCTGAGACAGTAATAGCAAAATAAATACAAGGTCAGAAAAGCAGTGGTGTCAGAGCTAAGACATGCTAAAGAAGGAATAAAATAGTTACCTCGAAATCTGGGCTCTCACAAATATGATCACCGCTAAGCAATTGCCCCGCGAAGTTGCCAGACTCCTGAAAGCACATTTGTTAATAAAGGTGGCAAATTTACATCATATGCACAAGTCATTCCAAGTCAGCTTACCTCGACAGGGATAGTAGGGATCGAGCTACTAGAGGCCCGAGACCTCGAAGAGCTGCCTCGCCGTCGTGGACGAGAACTAGAAGGGGTGTCCTGGGGAAGCTGTGGGCTCTCCCCCTCGAGAACTGGGTCATCCTGCAGAGAGGCAAGGGTCAAACAAGGATTTAAACAGTAGAGTCAAGCAAAATAAATACAATATATCCAAACATAGCAAAGCGCAAGCCCCGAGTTAAAACATGGCATTATAAGTGTTATTTATCAGGTATATTTATAGAGCATGTAGTCATAGGCAGAATTAAAGAGTGTGATATGCCTAAACAAAGTATCAACATGCGTTTAAGTGTTCTAGCAGCAACAGTTGTTTACAAAAATTCAGATTAAAACAAGATGCAAGTATAACCCAATATGGCAAAATAGAGTCCATTATCAAAAAGAAAAAAGGTAGTTACATGAAAATGTGAGAGTCCAGTTATGGCATATCCATTGCTACATAAAAGCATGGGCATTCATTACATTGCTATGTATCTTTTTTCCCACTTTTGCTATTGAGTATTATTATTGCGACATAGGCATGGATTGATAAATAAAATAGAGTCATACTTGACAATGATGGAGAATGAAAAAGTTGATTCAAGTTTTGAAAATTGGCAGCTCATGGTTCAGCCTATAGACAGAATCATATTTCAAGTGATTTGACAAAAATGGCGTGTACACTTAATCATATTGGGGAGAAACCATGCTTTCAAGCTAAGTTCTATGGCATAAATGGCATGTAACTCAAGATTAATTCATGGATCTATAAAATAAAGTTCATTTTGCAAAACCACCCAGCATTCAAGCCCCTACTTCACCTATGTCGTGCCTAAACAGCCAAAAAAAAAGGGAAAAAAAACCCAATCACCACCCACGGCCTGCTCGACCACCATACACTACAAGAAAAACAGGATTTTGTGAGGACAATATTTCTCGCTAAGTCCTCGCTGATACCTCGCTAAATTCTCGTTATAGGATTTAGCGAGGACTTAGCGAGGAATAATTATCCTCATAGCTAAGTAACTCGTTAAATCAATACTACGATGATATATCTTTGCAATGTGCTCGTCTAACATTAGCGAGAATCTTATGAGGAAATATTTCATCGTAATGTCCTCACTATATCCACGTAATATCCTCAGCAAATGCTCGCTAAATATCATGAGATTGTGTCATCGTTCCAGTTTTAGCGATGAAATTGCGAGGAGATAGCGAGGACCAATGTCCTCGCAATTTGCTCTCTAAGTGCTTGATAAATATTATTATTTTTGCGAGGATATAGCAAGGAAATGTCCTCGCTAATACTAGGCAGTTAAAAAAAAATAAAACAGTACATTACAAAATTGAACCTGCTAAAATATAGATTCATATACCTAGTAAAATGACATTCAAATACATTCACAAGTACATTAAATTACACATATACAAATTTTATAAAAGAAAGTTTCAAGTGATCATACAACATAAGATTTTACACATTCAAAGTTTTTATAAAAAAGTAGCTAATACAACACTAAAATATCTTAATACAAGTCGATAAATATAATACAAGGCAAAACAATATATTACATATCACTTTCTTCGAAAACCAACTTGCTTTCCTTTACCTTTCGAGGATGATGCATGGATGGAGCGACGACAACGTCTATACTCCTCAAAATCATCCTCATCATCACTTACCAAATCAACTTCTTGCTCGTCCGTATATCTCCTGATTATAAAAAACAAACTTAATATATATTGTAATGAACAATGATTAAATTATAATATTGAATTCAACATAATAATTTATATATATCAAAAATTATAAAAGTAAATCAAATTTTACCTTACAAGTCAATCCTCCAAAGCATGTATGTCATCTCTTATTTCATTCCTTACTTCAGTCCTTATTTCATTCCTTATTTCTGAGTGTATGTCGGCTATGAAACTCTCTAATGTAGTTGCCATCGGTGACAACTAAGAACTGAAGTACTCCGAATCAAATGAAGCAGAAGCCTGAGGCGTAAGACGATACTGCCCAGTAGAAGCCGTGGAAGAACCAATAGTCATATCTTCTGAGTAGTATGGATCCAAACCACTCAATCCTTACTTTCTTGATGAACTACCCACGTTCCTTTCCATTGAAACTTGCTTCCAAAGTTTCTTGTCAAAGGTTGGGTGTTCATCGACATTATCGTCTCCATATTTTTCTTAATACAAGAAAGTGTACTTATCTTGTATAAGTAAACACAAAAAGTTAGTTAAAGATAATATAAAATATAAGTGTATATTATTAAAATAATTTTAATTATAATCATTGTTACTTACTGTAACCATGCCGGCGAGAATGGCAAAATATGCGAAAGTCGGCAAAGTTACGGCAAAAATAAAATATACGCAAATACAGGAGTCGCCACCTAGTCTATTCAAATGGAAGACGAGGAAAACCATATAAAACATGAAAATCATGCAAAAATAAGAGAAAAAAGTCTTCGTAAACCAGAAATATGGGTAAGAATCCCTATTACGTACGAGGAAGGTGTTAGACACCCTCGTACGCCCGATAAATCGGTCTTCTATTGGTTTCTCAATTGCTAATGGAATGTCGACTTTTCAGCCTTTGCTATACGCCTAAGGGCGATATGTTATGCCATGCTTATGTGTGTGGTGTCTAAAGTATGGGTGCATGATGTGTAGGGGTGTGTCCTAATGCTCAGAAGTATCATTCGTATTGCGGGACTAGTATTGATGCAAGAATATTGCATAATAAGATCTAAAATCTCGAGTGAGTTTTCATCCCTGCCTTGCTATATGCCCGAATGCAATCTAAAATGCATGAAAAAAGCTAAAAAACAAAGTCATGCCCTCCTAACATATTCGGGAAGAAAACCAGAAAAATGCCAAAAGCAAATCAAAGTAAGAAAACATGATGCACTCATATAGAGATCTACTGCGTGCCACTGTGAACAGGCCTCTGCGCCTGTTAGGTGCGTCAGACTGGTGCTCCAGTCTGGTACGCCACCTATGTGCTCCTAGGTGAGCCAGAAAAATGTGCTGAGGGAAAACAGAAAAGTACGCAATGCCAAATCACAAAAGAAGGCATTCTGGAAAAGTATGTAGTATAAAATCCTTTGTAAAATTTGAAAAAAACATGTAAATGCAATGATTTGTGGACCTAGTGTTCAAAGGTTGGTAGCCTCACATAAGGTCACACTCTATTCAAGCTAGAATGAAAGAAGCAGGATTCAGTCAGGTCACTGGATCATGGGCTGATGCACAATGTTCTCTAGGTAGGAGTAAGGTGCAGCCAGCCTACCAGATTTCGACCGAGGACTGAATATCCAAGGGGAGAAAATGGCTAGAAAACAATCTTGCTTTTACCGAAAACAAATGCATGCAAAACCATGAAATAAAAGAGCAAGCAGTAAAAGAACTAGGCTCAAAAACATCAAAAAGCCACGCAAACAGGGACGCAAAAGTGAGCGCTTTACCTTTTAATCAGTCTGGTGCTCCTGCATGGGGCGCCAGAGTGGGGCGCTGGCTAAGTGCACCGCTCTGGTGCGCCATATAGGTGCTCCCCAGAAAAATCTGGATCAGACCGCAATCCGATCCAAAGCTGATCCAGAAGGATGATGGGAAATCTATGCTAATGCAAGTTGATCCATGTAAGTGTGAAGAGCATGAGTAAATGCATCTGATCATTACTATCTTATTAGAACATGATGATTAATGGGTTCATGCAAAAGATTCAAGCATGGGACGAGCAAACCCAACAAGACTTGCTGAAATCATGATCATATCTAGAACATAATAAGAGAATATTGCTCATGCAAATGATTACATCAGGAAAACAGTAAAGAAGAAACAGCTCATGCATGTAATGCAGTGCTTCCTAGAAATGGAATAAACATGTTATAATCAAAGCATAGATTATCATACAGGGTATCTTGCAAAAGATTAGATAAATTAGAGCAAAATCCTCATGGTGATATAAAAAGAAACATACCTATCATGGAGCTATTAACATGCTATCCCATTGTAAAAGAACAAGAAGTTACATGAAAGATGAAAGGACCTACCTTGTCGATGGTAAATGTTCCTTCAAGGAAGAAAAGAAAGACCCAAGATAATAAGCTCCCAGGTGCTTTAGAAGGGCTGAGAATACCTCTGGATGCAAGAAGAAAAACTCGAGTGCAAGTGGATGTTTACAGAATTCTGGTGAAGGCTCTCTTTCAAGATGATTCAGCCCTTTCAAATGATGGCCTATGGGGTCTATTTATAGGGAATTTTCAAGGATAACTCTTAAGAATGTAGGGAGCCTCATAGACGAAAAGTCTGGAAGATTTCATGGCATATTCGTTGCTAGAGGTAACAGTCGTGGAAGATGGAAAGCCAGCAACCCGCAGCTTGAGAACTGATTGGGCGCTAGGTATGTGCGTCGGTTGTGCGCCTGCTAGGTGTGCTAGTTGAATGTGCTAGCTAGGTGTGCTAGCTAAATGTGCTGGACAAGTGTGCTAGGTAAGTGTGCTAGGTAAGTGTGCTAGCTAGATGTGTTGGCTAGGTGCTCCCTCCTACCTATCTGGATTTCTAATTGAGCTGCGGGTTTACTATAGGTTTAGGATTGGTCTGGCCAATGGGATTCAAGGGTCAGCCACATCCAAAGCATTATCTGGAAAATTGTCAATGAGTCACCTCAAAATCGAGGTGTCTACACTTACAAATAATTCCTTGGCACTCTAAGTTGACCAAACATGCTCTGACCCACTAGTATGGGATGCAGTCCACCATTCTGCCACTGTAGGTTCCCTACATAGTTTAGTGGTCTATAACACAAGTAAAAAGAGAACTGATACAAGACATTCCAATACTAACATTTGTTGACATTTAAATGAAAACATGGTATTCCATCTGTTACCAAACTACCAAAGCCAACATTTCTAAAAGAAGAAACCAGTAAAACTAAATAATGGAAAACGTGTAAGTACACCAATGATTAAGAAAAAATCTAAATCCAACTCATGGTTATAAACCTAGAACTCTAGATGAAAATCTAGGATGTTGGTTACAAAGTTGATGTAAACCACCACATGCTGCTATCACCAAGGTTTTTTTTTTTTTTTTTGGAGAGCAACAACTACTCTTTGGTTCACTTGGAAAGCAAGATATGAATTAGTGTTTAGGCAAAAAAATCCAATTCCAAAGAGAATAGCAACTACTAAAAACTTTTAATTTGAATCATTCATTGAAACGTATGAATAGTAGATGTTGTAGTTGGAAATAAGTAAATTAATATAAAAATATCCTTACCAACTCAACTCGAAGATCATTGTGGCTTCTTAAACCGCTCGTAGAACGAATTTCTTGCTTTCCACAATTTGACTTCCCAACCGTGGACCTTTTTCGGAACTCTGTGTCTGTGAAAAAAAGATCACAGAGCCCATTCCACCTAAATTTAACATTAATCAATAATATATATGTTAATCCTCACATGTACAACAATAAAAACATCTGAAATTTAATATAAATAATAATTACCTCTCTGGTGTACACCAATACGGAGGAAATG
>JAMKQA010027723.1:0-24664 GCA_024699735.1 Posidonia australis
ACTTCAAGAGCTCTAACTGTGTCGTCCCTTACTGTCCCTGAGGGATCCCTTGCCGCACAGGCGGAGTATCTGTTGGCCCTCGCCCAGAAGATCAAGGGCATGGCCTTTGCCATTCAATCGACCATAGATTCGAACATTCCTGAGGCTCTCCAGTAGCCTACTCCGGTATTCCAGGCATCGGCACCACCACCTCAGCCCTCACCTCGGCTCCTCACTGCACCCACACTAGGTGTGACACCACAGGCTCAGACACATCACATCATCACACAGCATTCTACTCCGACATCTGGTAGTCAGCATCTTGGGTTGGCTGGAGTGCAGCATCCACAGAGCTTGCAGCCTGGCATCGTACCACTGCAGCAACTGTTACTCCCACACTCTGCACCCACGGCCACATAGCTCTCCACTTATCCTCCTTTTGCACACCATCATGTTCAGGCTCATTCACTTCCACAATCACATCCAGCACTCTTGCTTGGATATGCTGGCCATCATGCCGTGGCACCAGGTGGCATGATGGTGGACCCGGAGGAGCACTTAGGTGCGACTCATGCAGCAAATGCGGCCGTTCCCCCTGTTGCATCACCCTTGTCGGCAGCAGCACCAGATACCCTCTATGCCAGGGTGGGTGACCTGGAGAGAGCACTTTGACAAGTGCGGGGAAGCGATCGCCAACCCTACGGATTCTGAGACCTTTGTTACTTCCCAGAGGCGATACTCCCACCGCATTTTCAAATCCTGGACTTCGAGAAGTACAACGGTAAAGGTTGCCCCATCTCACATCTTCAGGCATATTGCGGAGATCTCGCTTAGCTCTAGGCTGACGAAAGGCTGCTAATTTGTCTTTTCCAGAAGAGTCTCACTGGTCCAACCCTCAATTGGTCACGTCGCTTGACATGGGCTTGATTAAGACATGGAACGACCTCTCGCAGGCGTTCATGGATCAATATGCCTTCAATATCGACTTAGTCCCAAAGAGGGATGACCTTGTCGCCACAAGATAGAAACCCCATGAGCCGTTTAGGGAGTACGTCGGCCGTTGGCACGCCCTCGCATCATAAGTGAGAGATAGGCCCTCCGACGAGGAGTCTATCGAAATCATTATCCGAGGTGTGCAGCCAGATGTTGGGGCTCTGTTGAGCATTCAACTTGTCACCACCTTCCCATCTTTGATTTGGGCAGGTGCGCATGTAGAGAGCTCCCTCCACAGTGGTAGCTTTCCTTCACTCGCCACATTTGCCAAACAAGCCGCATCCCTAGATCCCCATGCGAGCAGCAGCACTCACAACGACGCTGGTACCAATTACCCTAAGAGGCGGGATCCTCCCAAGCCTGCCGTCGCATACGTAGGGGCACCCGCCATGCCCGTCAATGTGGTGAACCAACCGGGCCCGAATCAGTTAGTCTACGCACCCACACCTAGGGCACCGCATACACAACAGATCACCACCATCGCCCAGCCAGTGTATCCCACAACACCGGTCCGACAAGGACCCTGCCCAGGGAAGAGAAGGCCTCAGCGTGCTGCACGATAGTACACTCCACTTGTCAAGCCATTGAGTGCCATCCTCCTTAAGGTGGTGTCACTCCTGAAGCTCCCGGAGGTCCGCCCCCAGCCAAACCCTCTACCAAGGTGGTACAACACGAGCCTCCACTATAATTTCCACCGTTGCACGGGTCATTCGACAGATAATTGCATGGCCCTTTGGAGTGCCATTCAGGATTTGATTGACTTCAAGGTCATCATCATAGACACTCAGGAGGCACACACTGCACCAGCACCATCGCCTCCACATGCACAAGCACCATCAGCCTACCCTAACATTGTCAACCAACCCATGCCTGCACATAACAACTCACCAGGTGTTGGGACCTCAGGAATCCATTTTCTCTCTACTTCTGGGCCTTCGACATCCATTGTAGACCCTTCTGATTTAATTCATATTGTCAATGAGCATTTCCCCAGCCATCTTTACCGTTTGAGGCATGTCGGTTTTGAGTCAACCATCCACATGATACAGTTGACCGCTAGGGCAGACCATACCGCCGCACCGTGCACTCTAGGTCACTCATTTGCTTGTTAGCCCGACCTATGCCTAGTCGTCCTGTCCAGTCTCCTGTCCTGTATCCTGTCCAGCCTTCAGCATAGTGTCCTCTTGTGGCATCATATCCAGCCCCCTGTCCAGCCAAACCACCTTTCTATTAGTTCGTTGTCGGCACCGTTGGAGCTAGCGGCACGTACCCCCTTATCGTCTGCCTGGCGAGGGACACTCATCGTGTACCTTACGATTATGCCACAGAAATGTGTGCGGAAGTCACTAGGTCAGGGAGGGTGTATATGCCACCAGCCCTAGCAGCCCAGCCTGCTTGTCCAGTGTCTTCCCATCCTCGGCCAGCTACCTAACCTTTCAGGACGGTCCCTTGCTCTGTCCCTACCACCTCGACCTGGCAGGAGTAGCCCTCTGCCGACATCACATCTCAGCTGAAGACGGTTAAGGATGATATCTCCATTTGGGATCTCATCCATACTTCTGCAGAACATCGAGAGGCCTTCCTCAGGGTCTTTCAGGTTGCTCATGTCTCCCCCATCATAGAACCGTCAGCTCTTGAGAATATGGTGGGCATGATTGCAGAGCCCCATGTCATTTCCTTTTCTAGCGAGGAATTGCCTCCAGCAGGAGTCAATCACAACCAGCCTCTATTCATCACGACACAGTATCAGAGCTTCCGAATTCCCCTCACCCTGGTTGATAACGACGTGGGCCTTAATGTCTTCCCTTTGCGCACAGCAAATAAGATCGGATTCAAAGCCGAGAATATCATACCAGCTACAAAGGAAATGACGACTTTTGATAACACGCATCACGATGCACTCGGGATGCTGGTATTCCTCTCACTATAGGGCCTGTAGTCTTCAACGTTGAATTCTATATTGTGGATCTGGAGCCCGCTTTTAATCTTCTGCTTGGGCACCCTTGGCTGCACAAGCATCAGGTGATCCCCTCGATCCTCCACCGTATGGTTAAATTCCACTGGGGCAACGACGTAGTTGTTGTCATGGCGGAAGATCTTGACAAAGAAAAGGTTGAGTCGGTCTCCGCTGTCTCCCTCCAGACCGTCCACTTCGACCCTAAGCCGTCCAATGTCAAGTTCCGAGTCAACCATTTCGAGCTTGTCAATTACATCCTGTCTCTCGAGCGTGTCAGTTACCTGACCATTCGTAGCAATCCCCTTCGGATGATCGATAACGTATGTCGCAAATGGGGATACAAGAAGGGGACACCACTCGGGCGACACAGCCAAGGAATCTTCGAGCCCATCCAAACGGAGGAGAGGCGAGAGTTCGAGGGTCTGGGATACGAATGGCAGTCGCACAAAGACGAACATTCACGCACCAGGAGGTACAAGAAGATTGTTATTCCGTCGAACCTCACCAACTTTGTCAGTGCAGGGATACGTGATCCCAATCAGAGCCAGGCCATTGCAGAGAGGAGCCGACACTAGAGGGTGCAGACACAGTCTCAGCCGACGGTAGGCACTTTAACGACATCAACCCCCGCCCCAACAGCGAGTCCCATAGTGGTAGTCCTGCAAGCAGTTGCATCAGTAGATCCGTCAGCGCAGTTGATCAATCCGGGGCATTGTTCGCAGCGGTCTTAGATCCATTCAGCAAAAGTTTGCAATCTAGATGAGGTAGTGGCAGAACAGAGTATTGTTCGAGGTTCTGATTGCATCACAGTAGAGGATGAGATAGTTGGTAAGGTAGTTCAGGCGAGTGAGCAAGTTAGTGACCTAGAGCTTCTGTTCCAAGAGCAGTTGTCAGTGTGGGCGAAAGACACAGCAGAGCATCAGAGGCTGAGGAAAGGAAAGTCGAGGGCCTCAGAATCAGAGCCAGCAGCTCCCCACCAGCAGTCAAACCATTCATCCATCATGGTCCTATCTAATTCACAACCAGAACCCACTAGACCATTAGAGTTAATCTCTTTGGAGCCGGGAGGTGGGTCTAGATGGTATTTGCAGAAGAAGCCTCACCATAAGCAAGGTGAGGGTAAAAAAAAAAGACCTTGAGTTAGCTCAGAGGGAAAGCCGGGTGGCATCACTCCTATCAGTCAACAGTAGGACAACCGCCAGTCAGTAGCACCATTTGTACATACTACAGAAAATCCAAAAAAAATCAAAAAATCCAGAAAATCCAAAAAAATTAGAAAACCAAAAAAAAAAAGATATCAAAAAATAGTATCAAGAGCCGAGGAAATGAAGCAACCCGACAAGTCAGCATAGCCCGCTGTTAAAGAGCCAGAGGTCACACAATGTAGATACAAGAACACTAAAGTCAGTGTGACCATCATGAAGAATCATCAAGGGCAGAAATCAGAGCACATATCCTCTCCTTTGATGTCACCGACCCGACCTTCAAAGAAGAAATCATATCAGAGCTCATCGCTTATGGGGCGGAGGATGATGACATGGATGAAGACGGAGAAACGCCCGAATTCCAGCCCTACGACAATGATCCAGAGGGTCCAAATATGCATGTCGAGGAAGAAACTGAACAGGTGAACATCAGCACAACAGAGGATGTCAAGGAGGTACTTATCAGTGCTAAGCTATCACCACAGGCCAGGGCAGATTTCATAGCATTTCTGATGTAATACATAGACGTCTTTGCCTGGAGTTACGACGACATGGTCGGCCTGGACGTCGAAGTGGTGGTACACAAGTTACCCCTAAAGCCTAATGAGAGGCCCGTCAAGCAAAGACTCAGGAGATAGCGACCTCAATGGATCTTGAAACTCAAGGAGGAAATCATGAAGCAGCACAAGGTGAACTTCCTCAAGGTGGTGTTGTACCCAGAGTGGTTAGCAAATGTTGTCCCAGTGCCAAAGAAGGATGAGAAGCTCCGCATGTGCATCGACTACAGAGACCTCAACAAGGCGAGCCTTAATGACGATTTCCCACTTCCTCACATAGATGTCTTGGTGGACAACACAGCCGAACATAAAATGTTATCATTCATGGATGGGTTCTCCGGGTACAACCAGATCAAAATGGCCGACGAAGATATCGAGAAGACTTCCTTCATCACTCCCTGGAGAGTCTTCTGTTATCGTGTAATGCCATTTGGGCTCAAGAATGCCAGTGCAACTTATTAAAGGGCAATGACTGCATTTTTCCATGACCTCATGCATCAAGAAATAGAGGTCTACGTAGACAATATGATTGTCAAGTCCAAAGAGCTTGAGGAGCATCTAGTCTATTTGAGGAAGTTGTTCAATCACCTCAGAAAGTATAAGCTTCGTCTAAACCCCAACAAATGCATATTCGGGGTGTCTTCTGGCAAGCTTCTGGGATATATCATCAATCGAAGGGGAATCTAGGTTGACCCAAGCAAAGCAAGAGCCATCATCGATATGCCTCCCCCAACATCTGAGAAGGAAGTTCAGATCTTATTGGGCCGATTACAATATATCAGCCGGTTCATAGCGTAGCTCACCCCCCATCTGTGAGCCTATCTTCAAGCTATTAAGAAAGAATGCACAGATCCATTGGAATGAGGAATGTCAAGCTGCATTCGACAAAATCAAGTAGCTCCTTGCAAAACCTCTTGTCCTAGTTCCACCCACACCTAGGCGACCTCTATTGCTATATCTCTCCACCACCCAATACTCCATGGGTGCAGTCCTTGGGCAACACGATCAAACAGGGCGTAGGAGAGAGCCATCTACTACTTGAGCAAGAAGTTCAACGATTGCGAAGCCTGGTACAGTCCCATTAAGAAGATCTGTTTATCCCTTGTTTGGGCCACCCAACGCCTCAAGCACTATATGATGCCATATCCAGTCCTTCTCCTATGCCAGCATGATCCCATGAAGTACTTATTCCAAAAGCCAGCATTTGTGGGGCGATGTGTGAAATGGCAAGTGATGCTGTCCCAATATGACATTACATTTATCACACAGAAATCAATGAAGGGGCAAGCAGTAGCGGACCACCTAGCTGACCTACAATTGCCGGAGTATGAGCCGTTACAGACGCAGTTCCCAGATGAAGACATCCTGTTCACCATGGGAGATGCAGATTCTGATGAGCCAGAAGACAAGTCCCAGTGGCACTTATACTTCGATGGAGCTGTCAACAAGAGGGGTAGAGGAATTGGCATGGTATTCTCGACACCGTAGGGATAGATGACCTCCTTTTCTAGAAAGCTCACTTTCGAATGCACCAACAATGAAGCTGAGTATGAGGCATGCATCATGGGACTGAAAATCGCATTGGAGCATGGCGCACGGAAGCTACAGGTGCACAGGGATGCCATGTTAGTAATGGCGAATGGAAAACCAAGGATCCAAAGCTTGTGCCATATCACGAATATCTCTTACAGCTCGTCAAGGAGTTCGAAGAAGTGTGCTTCTCCTTCATGAGTAGAGCCAAAAACTCCTACGCAGATGCACTAGCAACCCTTGCTTCCTGGATCTCAATACCGGAAGAGCGCATAGTCGACGTATCAGTCACCTGAGTAGAGCAGCCCGTCCATTGCATGAGCATAGAGGAAGTGGACCCATCAGCAGAGCTCCCCTGGTATCATGACATCAAGACCTTCCTAGAATCAGGCGATCTCCCAACTGGCACATCAATAGTAGACAAGAAGACCTTGACGCGCCTAGCGTCAAGATACATGTTAGGCGGGGGACATCTACACAGAAGGTCAGATAACCAGATGCTTTTGTGACGTGTCGACAAGAAGGAGGCTGATACCTTGATGCTTCAGATCCACGTTGGAACTTGTGGCCCCCACATGAATGGAATACTACTAGCCAAGAAGATCATGTTGCAAGGCTACTATTGGTCAACTATGGAAGCAGATTGTTGTCACTTCGTGCGCAAATGCCACAACTGTCAGATTCATGGGAACTTCATACATGCTTCCCCTCAGCAGCTACACAGTATGTCTTAGTCGTGGCCTTTCTCTACTTGGGGAATAGACGTCATCGAAGCCATCCATCCGGCCTCATCCAATGGCCACAGCTACATCCTGGTGGCCATAGACTACTTTACCAAGTGGGTAGAAGCGGCCTCTTACAAAGTCGTCACAGCTGTAGCCACAGAAAACTTCATCAAGAACAATATCATAGCCCGGTATAAGGTACCACACTCCATTATCTCAGACAATGGTAAGAATTTCATAGCTCAGAGATTGGAGGACTATCTACAGAGCTTCATGATCAAACATCATAGATCTTCCCCATACTACCCACAGATGAACGGTGCCGTGGAGTCAGCAAATAAAAACTTAATCAAAATCCTAAAAAAGAGCATCGAGACACAAAAGGATTGGCACGAAAAGCTCCCCTATGCGTTATGGGCCTACAGAACTTCGGTCCGAACCTCAACAAGAGCGACACCTTACTCATTGGTGTATGGCATGGAGGTGGTCCTACCAGTCGAAGTAGAGATCTTATCACTCAGAATCTTGAGGGAGGTTGAGCTAGAAGATGCCGAATGGGTCAAGGACCGATACATCCAGTTGAATCTGATCGACGAGCGTAGACTACAGGCCATGCACAATGCTCATTGTTACCAAGCAAGAATGGCCAGATCATATCAAAAGAGAGTCCGACCTAAGAGTTTCACACGAGACAATCTAGTTTTGCGGGCCATACATCTCCTAAACAGTCAAGGCAAATTCTGACCTAACTGGCATGGTCCCTACATCATCAAACATGTCTATTCGAGAGGTGCAGCAATCCCTGAAGATATGGATAGTGTCGAGCTACTGGAGCCAGTCAACACATGTTATCTGAAGAAGTACTACTAATGAGCGAAAGGAGTGTATCCATACCTGGCAAAGTATCCTTTTACGCATCATGCATCATCCACTATTCCATCATGCATGCATATTTCCAAAATAAAGACACTCCAAGTGCATCTAATCCACAACATTTGTACTTTACTTTCGTGCACAACAGTAACTTAAGCATCAACGATTGCATGCATCTATGCATAAAAGCATTATCATCACATCCCAATGACGAAAATCGGAATAGCTAGCCTACTTGAGAAGGGTTTATACCTCTTCAGTTGATACTACCTAGACATTCTAGCTAGTGAGGGAGCCACCTACCCAGCCATGGTTAGGCGAAATGTCCAAACTCCCATAGGGACTTACACCTCCAGAGGGAGATAAAATGTTAGGAGCGAGCATGAGTATGAGCCAAAATAAAAAATAAACATATCCACAAGGGCACAAAAGAAATAAGGAAACAGAAGTCGAAGATAGAAGCCAGCCTTAAGAGAGAGAGGCAAGTACGCCAACTCTACCCCTAGCACTTACCTTGGGGAGGAGTCCAAGCAAGCATCCCACAAATCCAAGGCTCCAAATCCGGATGCCCATTACCCCCAAGCAAGGGTTAGAGTGAGCCTACAAGCCTAAGAGAGAGAAAAGAAATAAGCCAAAAGCCAAAAAAGTAGGTCTAAGTCCCCAAGAGTTTGGCACGGAGCCTAACCTACTAAATCGTCCATCCCGAAGAGCCACCTACAGTTTAGAGGTCTGGGTAGTATCTTGTGAATCGTGGTCTTCTCCTCTTCTCATAGTAGGCATCATTAGCATTCCAAATCCTGAGGGATGATACAACATAATACTATCATTCTTGCATACATTATCGCATGTCCACTTTGCAAAGCCTCGCTGGTCCCAAACCAGGGGCATGTCAGTTGGATACCGTACACCAGGGGCATGTCAGCTGCCTTGTGGTGATAGCCTTCCGCATCAACCAGGGGTATGTCAATTGTCCTATTGGTTGACCTTTCTTGGGACAGTATCTTCATCCAGAACATGTTGTCTGCTCCATAGCTCGAACGCAGAAACAAGGACAACAGCAGCCATGAGCCTTTGAGGTCAGAGCAAAGTTAGAATATCAGTACTCTCTTAGTCAATAGGAGAGAACACAACCGATAAGCCAATGTTGTAGCCAAACTCCCAAGGAGTCAGTTAGTGACATCACAAAGAACCTAGGGAAGTGTTAGAAATCATCCACCAAGTCCGCTTTATTCGACGAGGAAACAATGCCTTTGTGAAGCCCTCATCCAGTCTAGCACCACATGTCAGTACAGAATCAGAGCAACAATTTATCCAGATCGACCATCATCGTCCTACAGCATCAAGCAAGCAAGCAAGGCAGTCATAGTTCAGGATGCGCCCACAAGCAAGTGTTTCCTGGCAGACCGTCGTTGGCTAAACCAGCTATCCAGCCTAGCTTTCTTTTGTTCCTTCCTTTTAGCAACATCCTTAGCATTCTGATATCAGTGGCATGTCAGCTGCCTTTTGGTGCTATTCTCCTGTTACCAAGGGCATGTCAGCTACCCTTTGGTATTATTCTCTTGATATTAGTATCTCGTCAGTTGTCCTCTCTTTGAACTATCACTGATCGCTTCTCGGTTGACTAGTTCGGCTATCCTGCCTTTCGAACCGTCACCGACTGCTTCTCAGTTGGCTAGTTCTTTTATCCCTTCCTCGAGGCTCCTTTGATCCTAGAGGAGAGTCGAGTCTTTGGTTCCTTGTATCCTAGGACCAACCCTTTATCTTTTTCCTCGAGACTCCTCTAATCTTGGAGGAGATCCGAGTCATTGATTTTTTACATCCTAGGACCAACCCTTTATCCTTTTCCTTGAGACTCCTCTGATCCCAGAGGAGATCCGAGTCGTTGGTTCCTTGTATCCTGGGACCAACCCTTTATCCTTTTCCTCGAGACTCCCTTGATCTTGAAGGAGATCTGAGGCGTTGGTTCCTTGTATCCTAGGACCAACCCTTTATCCTTTTCCTCGAGACTCCTCTGATCCCAGAGGAGATCCAAGTCGTTGGTTCCTTATATCCTAGGAACAACACTTATCCTTTCCTCGAGACTCCTCTGATCCCAGAGGAGATCCAAGTCATTGGTTCCTTGTATCCTAGGACCAACCCTTTATCCTTTCCTCGAGACTCCTCTGATCCAGAGGAGATCCGAGTCGTTGGTTCCTTGTATCCTAGGACCAATCCTTATCCTTTCCTCGAGACTCCTCTGATCTAGAAGACATTCGAGTTGTTCGTTCCTTGTATCCTAGGGCCAACCTTTATCCTTTCCTCGTGACTTCTCTTATCCGGAGGAGATCCAAGTCGTTGGTTCCGTGTATCCTAGGACCAACCGTTTATCCTTTCATTGAGACTCCTCTGATCTGGAGGAAGTCCGAGTCGTTGGCTCCTCATATCCTATGACCAACCCTTAACCTTTCCTCGTGACTCCTCTGATCCCAGTGCAGATCCGAGTTGCTATTTCCTTGTATCCTAGGAACAGCCTCTATCCTTTTCTCAAGACTCCTCTGATCCGGAGGAGATCCGAGTCGTTGGTTCCTTGTATCCTAGAACTAACCTTTATCCTTTACTCGAGACTCCTCTGATCCGAAAGAGATCCAAGTCGTTGCTTCCTTGTATCCTTTCCTCGTGACTCCTCTAATCCAGAGGAGATCCGAGTCGCTGGCTCCTTGTATCCTAGGACCAGCATCTATCCTTTTCTCGAGACTCCTTTAAGTCCGGAGGAGATCCGAGTCGCTGGCTCTTTGTATCCTAGGACCAACATTTATCCTTTTCTCGAGACTCCTCTAAGTCTAGAGGAGATCCGAGTCGCTGGCTCCTTGTAGCCTAGGACCAGCATTTATCCTTTCCTTGGCACTCTTCTAAGTCCAGAGGAGATCCGAGTCGCTGGCTCCTTGTATCCTAGGAGCAGCATTCATCATTTCCTTAATTCCTCTAAGTCCAGAGGAGGTTAGAGATATTGGTTTCTTGTATCCAAAGACCAACTCCTTTCCCTTGGGCTGATAACCCTAACTATCCGGCGATGAGTCTGTCAACTCATCACAGGGCTAATAACCCTAACTATCCGACAACGAGTCCGTCAACTCATCACCAGGCAGGTAACCCTGTGCGCTCGGGCAGTGAGCATGTTAGCTGTATCTAGCAATCTCCTTTGCACAGTTTCAGAGTAGCTACTAACATATGACTCAGCATTCGACAGCAATTTATGATTTTTCTATCTGCATTGGACTGTATGAAATATTGTGTGCATGGAACAAAGTGATTTGTCATTCTAAATACTCTTTTAATAATGTTCTGCAGACTTGAATCCAGAAAGGCCGCAACTCCCCCACCAATCATGGGCTTCCCTACGATGGTCGTACCAGTGAGTTGCTTAGAGGTCCTCCGGGCATGGATTGGAAAGTTAACAAGTGATGATCATGACAAGCTGCAGACTTGGGGAATCTCCACGAAATGTTTAGACATTGCAAATGTGGAGGTCTCCCGTTACTTCCTGTGTACAGCCGCTCAGTTCTAGAAGCCTGGAAATCACACATTCTTCTTCAGAAAGATTGAGTTGACCCCTACTTTGGAGAAAATTCGTCAAGTGTGTTGTCTGCCATAGTTCCTTGGGCCCACTGTATTTATGCGGCGAGATGGATATTCCTCAGTACTGAGTGAACTGACCGGCCTGTCGATTGGCGATTGTGGTCGTCAACTGATCTATATTGATGGGCAATCTCCTATGCTACAACTGATCTACTTTGACAAGATAGTCAAGATGTGCACCTCTGTAGGCGATGAACTGTGGTTGAGAGGTTTCATCATCTGCTTCTTAGGCGAGCTGGTGTTTAGCCATGGTCGGACAATCATGAACATTGAAGTTGAGGAAATTGCTTTGGTGGTAATAACCCGTCAGATAGACCTGGCCGCTGTTATCTTGGCAGAGACTTATCGAGCCCTCGACCGATCACTATGACAATGCCAACTTTTCTGTGGTTGTGGAGCATTCGTGCAAGTGTGGCTAGCCGCTCATCTAGGTGTAGAGGTCTTATGCCCTCAACGGTCAGCCTTCGAGTCTTATTGCCAAAGTGGTCATGCCCGCACCCTCACATCAGTCTGCAAAGAATATGAGCGATTGGAGAGGTTAACAAAAGACAAGGTGACTTGGCACATCATTCCTTCGGCAACTCATAACTTTGAAGCTTTCTTCAATGATGCCGACATAAAGCTTATCATCATGCCAGGGTTGACTGGTGATGTCGAATATCACCCAATCAAAGTGATGCGGCAGTTCGGTTATCAACAATACTCCTTTTCTCAAGGTCCGATGCCAGCTCGATTCTGGGAGTATCCTCTGAGCTCATACGCAGCAACAAAGGAACTGTCAACTTGCTTACTGGCTCCATCCGATCAAGCGACCTTACAGTCACAGAAGGCAAAGCTTGTACAACTGATTATGAAGCCGAAGTGGAGGAAACCTAGCCGATCTACGGAGCAGTTCCAAGTCCTATACTATTTCCAAAAGCAAGAGGCTCTAAGAGGCCTAGGGATGACCCAGACCGTTGACGCTTGTTTTATGCTACTTGTTCACTACAAACTGAAAATAAGTGTAATCACATCATTATATTTGACTGCTATAATAAATTCATTGGGACACATTGGCCAGCTTGTTTGGATGACTATGATTGAAAGGGAATCACCATTGTTGTAACAATGTGCTCAATTGTTTCAAACTGCTGCCCTTTTTCTGCCTGTCGACTTGACACTTGGGTCCACCCAGCTAACAGTCAGGAATGTTGTTTTGCTGCCCTGACCTGGACAAATGGAGCCATCCTAGGTTTCTGTACCAGTTGGGGCAAAACTCAATCTATCCTGTTGGGACTTGCTCAAGGCGAACAAGTGTCATTTCTATCCTTTCCTAGACCAAGCGAGGTCTAGATGATCTCATCCTAGGTTTGCTCTAGATGGACGAATCCTAATGCCCCTTTATTTGGGCTGATAGCCCTGACTATCTGGCGAGGAGTCCGTCAACTCATTATCGTGCTGATAGCCCTAACTATCTGGTAATGAGTCTGTCAACTCATTATCGGGCTGATAGCCCTAACTATCCGACGATGAGACCGTCAACTCATTAAAGGGCTGATAGCCCAAACTATCCGATCGGTAGGTCCGTCAACTTATCATACTTTGACCCTTAGTTTGCAAGTTTTGTAGTTTTATTTAATGCCCCTTCTCTTGGGCTGATACCCCAAACTATCCGGTTGACAACTGTCACCCTGTCAGGAGTGGGCTGATACCCCAAACTATCTGGTTGACAACCGTCACCCTGTCAGGAGCGGGCTGATACCTCGAACTATCCGGTTGACATCCGTCATCAATCTATCCTCGGTCGACAAGTCTGATATCTTACCATGCATCCTCCCAGGCCAGAAGGTCCGTCGTTCGCCAGGTTTACCCCGAGCCAATAAGTCTAGTAGACCTGTCCAGGCAACCCTTGGCATGAGTCGGAAAATCCCTCATGCTCCCCTCTAAGAGCTGAGCTACCCACTCGTTATCAGCATCGCCCTCATGCATCACTCAGCAACAGGGTCATCCTTTACATGCCATCATGCATGGGCCATGAGTCATGACTTTTGGTGCATCCGCTGAATAAGCGGCTCACGGTCCTACAGCAAATATCACTCTCCCACGGACTCAGGTGGGGTGTCTTGTCAACCCTAAGCATCGGTTTCGATTCCCTCGACCTCACTCAGGGAGGGGCATCTGTAGACACCCCGATTTTGAAGTCACTTGGTAGCCGGCTCCTTTGGACGATGCTCTAGTTGCGACCACTAAAACCCTAGCCCACTTAAACCCACACAAGCCCATATTAATCCACTCTGACCTAATTAAAATAAAAACCAAACAAAACACATTTAAAATACTTGAAATCTAATTAATGAAACAAAAACCCTAATTCAAGTCAAAATGAAATAAAATCCACTAAAATCCATTTAAAATCCAATTAATAAAACAAAAACCCGAATTCAAGTCAAAATCAAATTTAAAACACTTAAAATCCAATTTAAAACACAAAAACCCTAAATTAAAACCATAAACCCTAATTAAAATTCAAAATCCTAATTTAAAACCAATTAATTAAACCCTAAATCCCAAAATTAAAAATCAAATTTAAATCACAAAACCCTAATTAAAAACTTAAAATAAAAAATCCTAAAGTCCATCAAAATCCCAAAACAAAAATAAAATTTAAAATAATTAAAATAATTAAAACCCTAAATAAACCAATAAACCTAATTAAAACACAAGAAAACCTAAATTAAAACCATAAACCCTAATTTAAAACCAATTAATTAAACCCTAAATCCCAAAATTAAAAATCAAATTTAAATCACAAAACCCTAATTAAAAACTTAAAATCAAAAATCCTAAAGTCCATGAAAATCCCAAAACAAAAATAAAATAAAAGACCTAAAATAATGAAAACCTAGATTTAAAACCAATTAATTAAACCTTAACCACAAATTTAATTAAAATCATAAAACATAAATAAAAAGCCTAAATTAAAATCACAAAACCCTAATTTAAAACTTAAAATCAAAAACCCAAAATCCATTTAAAACCTTAAAAAACAAACCCTTAAAACAAAATAAAATAAAAAAATCCAAAACCCTAAGCCCGGCCCAATAAGCCCAACTAACCCTTAAATCAAAAACTTTGTAAACACCCAAAAATAATTCCGACGAGTCCTTGATTTCCGGCGAAAACTCCAGCGATCAATCCCGAGAATTCTGACGATGATCCTTGACCTCGCGATCTCCAAACCTTCCACCTTGGCCGCACGCTCAATCCTATGACGCTGGCCCCTTGTGAGGAGGATCAACGGTGGAAGAGAGCCTCGCCAAAGTTTAAAAAAACTCCTCACCACCGACAGACGAGGACCATCGTCAAGCCTCCCTCCAGTGCGCAATAATCCTCCTCTCTCAACAGCTAAATCACGAGCTCCAACCTCATTGCAACCCGGGCCACCCGCTTGCAACTCAGAACGTCCACTTCCAGGGATTGCCACCGCCGAGCTCCGCTGGGAGACAACCGACAACCAGGTAACTTTTCTCCCCCTTGATAGAACCAAGCTTAGATTCTGTCTTCCTGTGTCTTTTGCTT
The DNA here is from genome assembly GCA_024699735.1 of Posidonia australis. Lineage (NCBI taxonomy): Eukaryota > Viridiplantae > Streptophyta > Magnoliopsida > Alismatales > Posidoniaceae > Posidonia > Posidonia australis. The sequence continues at coordinate 14,993 of JAMKQA010027723.1, forward strand.
CGTTTCCATGTGTTTAAGATAAATTTTGCCCACCTAACGCCCCCAGTCGCGTCTTCCTCTTCTCCACCAGTAGTGGGTCTACCACCACCAGCGAAGCTTGGCCTCACGAGTCGAGACAAGATCCGACGCCTCTCCTCTTCTCCTTCTTCTTCTTCCCTAGGCCCTCGTCACCCAGGAGGGGTTTTACGGCCTCTAGTGGCCAGGACAACGCCACCCATGCCTCGCCGTCGCCGCCCGCACCCATCACCAGCACCTGAGATCGGGAGAATGCCTTGGCCAATCGCAGCCCTATTTGACACTCCAGGAAGCGCCGCCTCAACTTCTCGGATCTTTCCTGACCATCTCCTGCGCCCAACCGCCACCAAACGACCGTTGTGACTCTACCGTCGTCATCCACGACGCCAACAGTCCACCTCACTGGAGCTTGAGACGTGAGGAATGCACCAGGCAGCCCTGACCGAGCCCGATGCTCCGGAAAGACTCGCTGCGCCCGCCATCAGCTTCTTTGGCTGCCAATCCGCCCTCTCGGCCGCCGCATCACTGTCCTTCTGCGTCGTCGTCGGAGAAGAAGACCGACGAGGGGGATAGGCAAGGCACGCCGACCGTCGACGAGCGCATTCGAGCCGTTGGATCTCCACCCCGCCGTCGTCTCCTACTTTTCCCCCACTTGGATCGCCGATCAGCCACCAGGGAGACGCCCTATGGCCTCCCCAAGCCGTCACCGTCGGCGATCTTCGAATCGCCGGCGGCAACAAGTTTATTTTTCTTTTTTTTTTTTGATAAAACTCTTTAAGTTTTTAAAAAATTACATTTTGATCTTGTTATTTTGCATTCTAGCCTCTGTATTTTCATTAAAAAAAACTTCATGTCATTTGTTTTATTGTAAATATTGCATGTTTTTTCCCTGTTGACTTTAAATTTTATGTGCTAATCTTATGAATATTTGTTTCCTTACATTTAAATCCTTGGAATCATGTTTTTTATTGTAATTAAGTCCTAAATATTTGCATTTAGCCCCTAAAACATTTCAAATAAGTTTTCCCTATGAAATTTACATTCTGAACCCTAACAATTTTTAAATCACACTGATAATCCTTAAAATTCAATTTTTTATCACATTTAGGTTCTAAACATTTGCATTTGGTCCCTGGAACTCTTTTTAAATAAGTTTTCTTGTGAAATTTGCACTCTAAGTCCTAAAAGTTTTAAAAATTACACTGACCTTCATCAAAACTGAATTTTCTTTACATTTAAGTCTTGATCTTTTGCATTAAGTCTCTAGAACTTTAAAGAGTGAATTCTCCTTGGGAATTTTGCATCTAGAACCTAAAATTATCCATAATTACACTGATCTATTAAAAAACTTGTTTCTTTATTGCATTTTTGATCTTGGAATTTGGCAAAAGCCCCTCCACCCATTCAATAATGTTTTCTGAGCATGAATATTTGCATCTAGGCCCCTGAATTAATTTTTCAATCATTAATCATGATTTTAATTGGATTTTAGATTACATTTTGACATTTTTTGCGTTTATTGATCACATATGTTCAGGAATAAAAAATTCATCTAAAAACCATAATTGCAATATAAAATCATTTTTTAATTTCACATTTTGATCCCATTTGTACATTTCACGTATATTTTGCACATAAGCCCCTACATTTCCATGAAATTATCAAAAATGCAATTGTCATACTTTTCACATCATTATCTTGCATTTCTTTTTTCCGTTAATCCAAAATATTAAAATAAAGCCTTGTGTATAGTTTTCAATCAGGATTTGCCATCTTTCTGTGAATTTTGCGCTTTGGTCCACTAACTTCTCTCAATTTGCAACATGTGATCTTATAACACCTCTTTTTTTGTCAAAACGTCTTTCCACCTTAGTTCATGCGATATTTTCCTATTTCTTGATTTTTGTAGAGTTTTTTTTTTTGGATTTGATATTTCTTTGTTAATTTTGCACTTTAGTCCCTGAATTTGTCACTTTCCTTGTTTACAGTCTTTTTATTCAATTTGACTCTTGATTCTTCCCCATTTTCTTATGAATACCATTTTTGACATTTTATATACATTTCACATGTTTTATTGTTTTTTATGATTTGATTTGGGTTTCATTGCTTGAGGGCGCACATGAAGTGACCAAAAGGCCCACATTGGCCCATTTGTGGATTATTTCTCTCTTTTGACTTTCATAACCGTTTTTATGATTCTGAGGACGTGGGTTAACCCCACTTTTTTCCTTTTTGACATCATTATGGTTTTCCTGAGTATTCTATTTAGAAACCTCGTCATTTCATGTGATTTTTTTTGACGTGTCATACTTTGCGATTTCGTCATTTTATGTTGACATCTTCACAATTTTTGCATACCATCAAGCACATCTATCTAGTTTTGTCTAGGCATTCATATTAGCATGTTTAAAGCACGATCTCGGCTTAACAAACATTCATCCAGCCTTAGCAAGCGATTTAGACTAGAAAGACCGAGTTTTCCGAACGTACGAGGGTGCCTAACACCTTCCTCGTGCGTAATAGGATTCTGTACCCGTCCTCTGGTTAGCAGACACCTAGCCTTCGCATTTTCATCCCATGCATGTAATCTTTTGTGGTTTTCCTCGTCTTTCCCTTAAAAGACTGGGTGACAATGCTCTTTTCTTTACTTTTATCCTATCTTGCACCTTCGCTATCTTGGCATGGTTGTGATTTCCTCCCTCTGGCGCAACTTTGCATCAGACCCTGGGGTTGGCATGATCACACATGTCCTATATGGTCAATCATGTAATAGGCTTTTGTGTCTTTTACTTGCATTTTATTAACCAAGGGGGAAAGAGTTTTAATTGGTCTCTAGTTTTGCCTTATTAATTGTTTCTCTGAGGTTGTGTGTTTTATTTTAAACCAGAAGGGGAAAGCAAACATGTCTCTACTCTCCTAGTCATATCAAATGCGAAAGGGGAGGAAAACACACAAGTAAGGCAAACAAACAAGCAAACAACAATCAAAAGGCATAATCATGGAATGTGCGAGTGTCGTGGCATCATGTTTGTGAAAGGAAAACATCTATCAAATCAAAAGGCAAGACTTATAGCATGTGAGTGTAGTGACAAAGCAGATGTGTATAAGAAAGTGTGAAAGGAATGCTAAGTAAGCAAACAAGCACAAGCAAGGCAAACAAGCAAACATGTGAAGCCAAAGCCCTAGAAAGTAAGTGAAAAGTGACTAACTTGAAAGTCGAAAACTGGTACTCCCCAGCGAAGTCGTTAGTTCTATACCATGCCCACCCAGGAATCCGGCACTTAGTCGTACCAGAGGGAGGAGACCACAGCCATGCCAGAATGGCAAAGGCGCAAGATAGGATAAAATGAAAAATTTCGAAGTCGCCACCTAGTCTTTTAAGAGAAAGACGAGGAAAACCACAAACAAACCACAAAAAAGATGAATGCATGAGATGCAAATGAAAAGGCCAAATGTCTACAAACCAAAGGATGGGTAAGGATTCATATTACGCACAGGGAAGGTATTAAGCACCCCGTACGCCCGAGAAACTCAGTCTTTCTAGTCCGATTCGCTTGCTAGAGGTTGAATGAATGCTCGCTAAGCCTAGATTGTGCTCTAATCATGCTAATACGAATGCCAAGTCAAAACTAGATGGATGTGCAAGATGCATGCGAAAATTGCGAAGAAAACCACACGAAATGACGGAATAATGAAATATGAAGCGACAAAGAAAATCACATGAAATAACGATGTTTTTGGAGTGAATGGCCTAGGAAAACATACCAACATCAAGAGAATCAAAAATGCGATTGACCCAAATCATCGGAATCATGGAGAACATCACGGAAATCAAAACAAAAAAAATTGCAAAGAAGTCCATGCAAAACGACCAAATGGTGATATATGAGGAAAATCACATGAAATGACGATGTTTTTGAAGAGAATGGTCCTCAAAACCATACTGATATCAAAAGGATCAAAAGTGGGGTCAATCCAAATTGTCAGAATCTTGGAAAATGTCATGAAAATCAAAAAGAGAAAATAATCCGCAATTGGGCCAATGTAGGCCTTTAAATTGATTAATGTATGCCCTTAGGCAATGAAATCCAAATCAAATCGTAAAAATCCAAAAATGTGGAATAAGGGAAATCAAATCAGATGTCAAGCAAAAGAACTCAAAATGGGTTGGAGAAAAAAAATTCCACGGAAGAAACACATGGAATGCAAGCCTACTCAAAATGGATGAATTAATACGCAAATGTAATAAAAACTATACAAAATGCATAAAAATGGGCCTAAATATGTAGATGGTGTTTAAGGAAGGACTTAGACAAGAATTAAGCATGACCTAGTGTAAAAATAACATGCATGGGCATGAACTGACAACATCGGGGTAATTGGGTAATTTCACATGACTAAATGTGATAAATATGTGCATGTGCATGATGCATGGTCTAATGTATGCAAAATATATGTAAAATGCCAGGAAATTTTTGTTTACAAGAAAACATGAAAGGGACAAGGTTTTAAATATAAGAAAATGATGTAAACATGTTAAAGGGGAAGATTAGGGACTAAAGTGCAAAATTCACAAAGGAATAGCAAATCCACTTGGAAAACTTCACAAAAATTAGAGAGTAGAAAACTATCACATGAATCAAGGTGAAAATACATTTTGGTGAGAAGTGAATGTTGAAAAATCACATATTTGCAATATGAAGAAATCTAGGGACTAAAATGCAAAATCCACAAAAGATGGCAATCATAGTTGAAAACTGTCTAAAGACTTTCATGCTAAAATTTAGATTATGAATTATCAGAAAAATGTGGCATTTAGGTGTGAGATGTATGAAAAATGTGTTTTAGTGATTTTAAGAAAGTTTAGGGTTTAATGTGCAAAATGTACATAAGATGTGCAAATGTGACCAAAATATGAAATCAAAGATCATTTTACATTGCAGACATGATTTTTAAATGAAAACTATGTTTAAGTTCAAAATTATAAATGCACCTATGATTAAAAATGAAAAATGCCAAAAATGTGTACTGAAATAATTAAAATCCTAAATAAAGAATTTGAAATTAATCTAAGGGTCTAGATGCAAATTTTCTACAATCAATATATGTATGTTATGAATTCAGGGGTTTACATGCAAAATTTCAGGGTTTAAATGTGATGAAAACTAAGTTTTTATGGTGTTCAGTGTGATTATAGAATCTCTTGAGGCTCTAAATGCAAATTTCACAGAGAAAACTCATTTTCAAAAGCTTTGGGGGCTCAATGCAAAACTTCAGGACTTAATTGCAAAGAAAACATGATTTCTAGGGGCTTAAGTGTGAAGAAAATAATATTGATGCACTAGTCATGAAGAAAATAAGGCATGTAGGGGCCATATTCAATTTTTACAAGAATAATAAAAGAAATAAAAATTATTTAAATCAATAGGGGCTTAAACACAAAAAAATAGGACCTAAAAGTAAAGATTTAAGGACCTAACTATAAAATCCTAAAACTAAAAGGACCTAATACTAAACCTATTTCCTTCGAAGTTCACCAGTAGATTGCTGGCATCCTCACTCAAACGCGAGCTCCAGTGACTGTCCAGTAGTGTTGCAGCGGCGAAGGAGCTCCAACGATGGTCCAAGAGGTTAAAGGGAGGCACGGTGACTGTCTCCGGTGTGTCGGACGGAGCTAGGGTGGACTGGGATGCTCCCCCCCATCTCTGGCTCCAGCGAGAGGGCCATCAGCGCTAAGGAAGATGACAGCGAGATGGTTGCGGCGTTCCGGTTGCTGGGTCGACGTGGTGAGGGTTAGAGGAGCTTCGAGGTGGCACGAGGAAGCTCCCAGAGGCGTTAGCGAGTACCTAGGAGGTCTGGATGGCTCCACCCATCCCTTGTGTCGGAGACAGCCACAATGGAGGTAGGGGCGGCGCTCCGAGCTCTGGAATGGCGACGTGGCTGGGTGAGGAGGTTCGTAGTGGTGCAGCGAAGCTCTCTAGTGTAGTGATGTGAGGCAGGAGCGTTTGGAGGTCTCTGATTGATTCCAAGGCGAGGGTTGACCATCGACAAGGTTGCGGCGGCATTCGTAGCCATAGGAGGCTAAAGGATCCCTCCTGAGTGATGGAAGCCAAGGGAGGAGAAGGAGAAAGAGGGAGGAGAGGCCCCAGGGACCTCTTCCCATCCCAGGAGGCCAAGGGCCTCGCTGCTGGTGGTGAACCCACCACTAGAGACGACGACACGTAGGGCAGAGATCTCTGGTGACAGGCAACTAGAGACTAAGGGGAAATCTACGGGCCTATAGGAAGCTATTTGAGATTACAAGAGAGGGGGAAGGAATACCTAGGACGACTGTTGTCCCTCCCGGTGCGATTGGACGGCGGCACTCCTCTAGTCCGGCAGCTCTGGCAGCAATGGTTAGGAGTCTCTGGTGTGTTGCAAAATGATTGATGGAGGGCTCTAATGGTGGGGAATCACTAGGGCTCTTCTCTGTGGGTTTCGTGGGTTCTTTGAATGGGTTGAAGCGCGTGAAGAATGGTGTCCCAGAATCATCGACGGTGACGTGTTTTATACACCGCCATAGACCTCCCACGCAGTCGATCTTCTCACCAAGGGCTGGGCAGCATCCGATGATGGCGTGAGCTGGAGGAGCTTGGTCGGAGATCTCAAGGTCCAGGGATATGCTTCGGGGATCTCGGGATACTGTTAGAGAAGTCGTCGGAAAACTTGGGCTGACCGTTGGAGATGGAGGCCGGAATTATATTTTCAGGTTTCCTAAGTTCGTGATTGAAAAAAGCATTGGGCTTACTAGGCCTGCGTAAATGGGCTTTTGGATTTTGGGTTTTTCTTTTGTTTTAGGTTTTAGGGTTTTGGTTTTTGTTTTAGGTTTTTTATGATTTGTTTTGGTGATTTCAATTAAGTTTTTTTTTATTTTAATTTAGGTTTTAATTTTTATTATTTTAAGTTTAATTAATTGGTTTTAAATTAGAGTTTTTTGGATTTTATTACTTAAAGGTTTTGAGGATTAGCGTTTTGAGTTTAATTAGGGTTTTTGGATTCTAATTAGGGCTTTGAGTTTAATTAAGTGATTAGTATTTTTTGGATTTTAATTAGGGTTTTTGGATTTTAATTATGGTTTTGAGTTTAATCAAGTGATTAGGGTTTTTGGATTTTAATTAGGGTCTTGAGTTTAATTTAGTTTAAGTTTGATTAGGGTTCTTGGATTTTATTATTTTAGGGTTTTTGTGATTTTATTTAGGATTTTGGGTATTATTATTTTAAGGGTTTTCTGGATTTAAATGGATTAGGGTTTTGTATTTGAATTTTAGATTTGATTACTTTTAAAATTAATTTTTACTTGATTTAATTAGGGTTTCAATTTAAATTTTGATGGGTTTCTATTTGATTTAATTGATGATTTGATTTAGATTTTGATTTAATTGTTTTTTTTTTTGCTTGATTTTTGTTAGGATTAGGGTTTCTTTTCAATTAGATTTAATTTTTAATGGATTTTATTGAGTTTTACTTGATTAGGGTTTTAATTAGGGTTTTCACTTGAATAACTTGGATTTTAAATGGTTTAAATGGATTTTAGCTGATTTTGATTTTAATTTGGGTTTTCACTTAATTAGTTTGGATTTTAAATGATTTGAATGGATTTTATTTAATTTTGGTTTTAATTAGGGTTTTCACTTAATTAGTTTGGATTTTAAATGGTTTGAATGGATTTTATTTAATTTTTGTTTTAATTAGTGTTTTCACTTCATTAGTTTAGATTTTAAATGCTTTGAATGGATTTTATTTTATTTTGGTTTTAATTAGGGTTTTTACTTAATTAATTTGGATTTTAAATGTTTTAAATGAGTTTTGTTTGGTTTTGATTTTTAATTATGGGTTTTTGCTTTGATTAGGTCAGAGTGGGCCTGAATGGGCTTGTGTAGGCTTTAGTGGGTTTGGGGGTTTAGGTTGAGCCAGGGTTTTGGGTTTAGGTTTGAGAGTTAGGGTTTTGGTGGTCGCAACTAAAACATTTTTCCAAAGGAACCTACTGCCAAGTGACTGCAAAATCAGGGTGTCTACACCTAGTGTACTCTATGATTTAGGATTTCCTAAATCAATTTTGTAGCCTCAGTGCTTGTAACCTTCCCATCAATAATAAAGGTTACCTTTTTCTCTTGGCCAAAAAAAACCCTATATATTTAATTTTGATGATTACAAAAATATGGTTTACTGTATTTTGCTCTGCGTTAATATTTCTATCAGATAAAGCTCTGTATCAATAAAAGAAACGATAGCTTTAGAAATCAAGGTTCAAGGATGAAAATTGCAAGAAAAAAAAAAGCCTTGAAGAATACACACAAAGCTAAGGAGAAATCAATGAGCAAATCAAGGATTTACAAAGAGTTGCATGAAGATTTTATAGTTTTGTAATTTTTAAAAGTTGTAATATTTCTATTTGGGCTGTGTACTCCTAGGTGAATTGTAATAATCTCCCAAAACATAAATAAAACCTAGGAAAACAAATAAAAACCAAGGACTTGTGAAAAAGTTCAGAAAAAATCAGAAATAATGGTTAAGACTCAGAATCAGCATATCGAAATTTTTCGATATACCGAAATCTAGAAATAAGGGATGTGTAACGGATCGTTGGATCGGTACACTGAAGTATTTTGATTTACTGAAATTTAGAAATTAGGGATTACACAAGGGATCACTAAATCGACATACTGAAAAATTTCAGCAAACTAGACCAGGGATATGTTCGGCATTTTGAACTTGGTTCAGCATACCAATTTGGCTGACATTGTATAAAACAGCAAATCGAAAAATTTTGGTATACTGTTTCAGTAGCCATTTGTAGATGTTGATAGAGACATTAGATCTCTAACCCTTCCTAGTCTATAAATATGGCCCCTAGTGTAAAGCCCCAAACCCGGGCACTTTACCAAAACACAGTATCACAAGCCTAATTACACAAATTACAGAACAAAAGGACTGTAACCAAGGCTCACCTCTAGGATTTCGATACGCGGCTAGAAGCTCCAATTCCTGCATCGGAACCTGGCTGCATGCGGCCTGCACCTGAAAACACACAGCACGCGTGAGTGACATCTAAGTCACCCAGTACGTGCCCCCAAAACACACAACTACCAGTAAACATGATAAAACCTGTTTCCTATCATTGCAAAACTTGGTTTTCTTCCTTAAAAAATCATTTTCTTATTAAATAAACACTTGGGAATTCAATCCCAAAACCAATTCTTTCTTTACAAAATCACCACCTGGGACTTCAATCCCAAGCCAGGCTTTCTCAAAAGCTACACCCCTTTTCTTTCTCAAAACATGTGGAAATTCTTTCAAAAATCACTTTCCTTTCAAAACCTTTTTGGAAATTCATTCTCTTTCCCAAAACAATTCCATTTCAAAACTTGGGATTCTTCCCAAAACACATTTCCTAACCAGATCCAGCCTAAAACACACCACCCCATTGGGCTCAAAACCAAAACACAAACACTGGCTGGCAACTGGTTAAAACATCATCATTTTTCTTCAGGATTATATGGCCATTTCACAAGTCCAATCTTGACCACACACACATACATACATTCCACTTACTTAATCATTTCCACTTTCATTACTATTGTTACCTTGATCAGAGGTAACCTGGCACACAAGCAGTAG
>JAMKQA010027724.1:0-23031 GCA_024699735.1 Posidonia australis
GCATCTTGTTTGCTTTCTACCTTTTTTGGTGTTTTTCTTGGTTTTCCTCGTCTTTCCATTAAAAGACTAGGTGGCGACTCCTTTCCTTATCCTTTTGTTTTCCCTTTGGTGTTTCCAAGTCTTGTCTCTTCCTCCGGATTCACCATTTTTGCCGTGACTGTATCAGACATCCCAGTGTGTTTCCGCACACCGGAGTTAGGTTTGGTGAACCGCGCCCAGGGGTTCCACCGGCATGGTCACAGCATGCCTTTTGGTTGATGCTTGATGTTTGTTTGCCATGCTTGGATGTCTCTTTTTCTTCTTGCATTAATCCTAGGGGACCTAGAGACGTGTTTGCCACCCGTCTGGGTTAATCTAAAAAAACACCCAAGTAAAAGCCATGCTTAGGTATAACTAGAGCCTTACATGCAACCTCCACCTTTTGGCTTAATAAAATGCAAGTAAAAAAAGCCAAGCATATTGCATGATTGATTCATATAGGTGCATGCATTCTCTCCTCTCTTATGTCCACCCATAGTTTGCGAATGGTGGTTCTAGTTCCCCATTCCAAGGCTTCGGTGTGGGATGTGTAGTTAGTCTGTCCCTCCTTGTTTGGGGTCATGTCAGTGTTAGTACATGACACAGCTCCTTGCTACTGTAGGAGTCAAGGCCACCAAAGCACCACCCAGTCACTGTCTCAGCTTTGGCCAAGATTTAGAGTGAGAGCCTTACTTTTTGACTTGAGTCAAAACCTATACCCATGTGAGGGTCCCAGGTGGGCGTCCCTCTCAGAACCTACATAGTGAGAGAGTGCATACTAAGCATTCATGTGCATGCGTGCCATTCATGCCATCTTAATAAACTTCGCATTCTATCTTTCCCACCCTTAGCCGGGCCCACGTGTTCGTTTTGTTGATTCCCCTCAACAATCACCTTTCTCTGTCATCTTCTCCCGAGTTATTTGTCCCTTTCAACAATAGCTCATCGTAGATCTCACCTTCCTGTTTACTGCTGTAGCCCCATCCGTACTCAATCGCGAACCGCTATGGCCTGTCACGTTAGTGAGCCTCACTCTACTACTACTTTGGAGGAGATCCCGGATTCAATCCCTCCTTCACTTGTCTTGACCTCAATTGTTGTCTTTTCTCCTCATGCACACCACTTCCAAGTGCATGGAGGTTCTCTCCCTCTTGCTATGGGACATTAGTATATCCTTGCCGATTTGAAGCCCGCCATCGAGTTTGTCGTGGTGACTGTCACTTGGGCTCCAGAAATGTCAGTTTCTATCCCCCTCCAAGGCCCTTCCTCTTTTGATACTCATCCCATTTGGGCAGCTTCCCTAATAGGTTCCCTACCTTCTAGACAATCTGGTATCTAGCCGTCTTTTGCGTTTGCTCCACTCCTACTCCCGGCACTCGACACTATCACCAACGAGACTTTGTCCATGCAAGTGCAGCATCTCCGGGCCCTTGGCCAGAGGCTACAAGGCCCTCACTCTAGGCCCTGCATTGACACCATTTGTCCCCTCTACTCCCAAAGGCTTGGTGCAATCTACACTCATGCTCCAAGTTGCACCCATCGCACCTCCACCTCTGCCATCGGCACAGCTCGTCACCACCTCACCAATGGAGGCGTCGACTCTGCCACTTGCACTTTCACCTCACCAGCCATAGCATGTTACTCCATCATCTAGTGGCCAGCCCTATGGACTAGTTGGAGCACAGCATTCCCCAATCTCAATGCCTAGGGTTGTTCTGATGCAACAGTTGCTTCTATTGCACTCCACACCCCACACAGCACAACATGCCTTCTATCCATCACCCTCGCATCAAGCACAAGCTTCCGCATTCATTCCACAACACTTAGCACACACGCATGGGTACGCTGGCCATCGTGCCTCAACACCAGGAGGCCTGATGGTGGATCCAAAGGAGCACCAAGCTGTGACCCATGTGACGTATGTGATACTCGCCCCAACTACACAGATCTCAACAACAACGACCTTTGATGCTCTCCTCACAAGGGTGAGTAATCTGGAGTGAGCTTTTTGTGTAGTGTAAGGCAAGGACTACTAGTCCTACCAATTCCAAGACCTCTGCTACTTCCCAGAGGCAATATTCTCCTTGAACTTTCACATCCTAGAGTTTGAAAAGTATAACGGTAAGGGTTGCCCCATTTCCCACCTCAAGGCATATTGTGGAGATCTTGCTCAACTATAGGCTGATGAAAGATTGCTCATTCGCTTGCTTTAAAAGAGTCTTACTGGACCCATGCTCAAGTAGTGCACATCGCTTGACATGGCTTCCATCAAGACTTGGAACGACCTCAGTCAGGCATTCCTGGAACAGTACTCCTATAATATCGACTTGATTCCAAAGTCGGAGGATTTTGTCGCTCTTCAACAAAGGCCCCAAGAATAATTCGAGGACTATGTCGATCATTGGCAAGCTATGGCTTCACAAGTCAGGGATAGACCCTCCAACAAGGAGTCTATTGAATGATCATTCGTGGGGCACAACTAGCAATTAGGGCCTTGTTAAGCATACTGTGACCATGCCGACTCGAGGAGGTCCCGACGCGGAGTCGCGCCAGAGGGAAGGAGATCACAGCCATGCCAAGATGGCGAAGGCGCAAGGAAAGATAAAAGAGAAAGAAAAGAGGAGTCGCCACCTAGTCTTTTAAGGGAAAGACGAGGAAAACCACAAAAAAGATTGGATGCATGAGGTGCAGATGTGAAGGCTGGATGTCTGCTAACCAGAGGATGGGTAAGGATTCCTATTACGCACGAGGAAGGTGTTAGGCACCCTCGTACGCCCGATAAACTCGGTCTTTCTAGTCTAGATTGCTTGCTAAAGGCTAGATGGATGTTTGCTAAACCTGGATCATGCTAATATGTATGCCATGACAAGATTGGATGGACGTGCAAGATGATGTGCGAAAACTGCGAAGAAACCCACATGAATTGACAAAATTGCAAAAAAGCACATGAAATGACGAGGTATTGTTAAAGAACTCTTCTGAAAAACATAATGATAACAAAAAGATGACAAGCCAAGTCAACCCGAGTCCTCGGAATCATGAAAAAGTCGTGAAAATCAAAAAGGGGAAAAATAATCCGTGGTAGGGACAAATATCGGCTTTCAGGCCTATTAATGTACGCCCTTGGGCGATGAAACCCAAATCAAATCAAAAATCTGAAATGTAGGATTAAAGCCAATCAAATCAGATATCGAATAAGAAACTCTGAAGACAAAGTGAATCAGAATCATGGAGAAAGTCATAAAAATCAAAAAGGGGAAAATAATCTGTAATGGGGACAATGTTGGCCCTCAGGCCTGTTAATGTACGCCCTCGGGCGATGAAATCCAAATCAAATCAAAAATCTAAAATGGAGGATTGTAACAAATCAAATCGGATATTGGATAAGAAATTCTGAAGACAAAGTGAAGAAAGAAATCCACGAAGGAAAGGCATGAGATGTCAACTCGCTAAATGCAAGTGTGAGGAAAAAGGATATGAAATGCATGGATAAGTGCCTAAATATGCAAAAACTCTAAAGAATAACTTAGACATGGACTATGCCAGACTAAGTGCGAAGATTGAGATGCATGCTCATAAATTGGAGGCATAGGACAATTTGGTCATTTCTTTGGACATATATGATAAATGTTAGCATGGGAGTGATGCATGGCCCAGAACGTGTCAAAATGTGTGCCAAATGTCTAGAAGATGTTATTTGCAAGAAACATGAAGGAGAAAATCAACAAAATGATGTAAACACAATAAAGGACAAACATAGGGGCCGAAATGCAAAATTCACAGAAAGGAATGCGAAACTGGATGAAAAACATGTTCATGACCCCTATTCTATCATGCAAATGATGGGTCCAATGTCAATGTGGCACAAGAATGTAAAAGTTGCATTTGGATAATTTCCTGAAAGTCCAAGGTCTAAAGTGCAAAATTCACACATAAGTGCAAATGTGACCAAAATGTAAGGCTAAACATCAAATCTCAGTGAAAACATGATTTTTAAATGGAATCAATGATTAAATGTAAAATATGAAATGCAATGATTGAAAAATATCCCAAAATATGCAAGGAAACATTTTAAACCCTAAATGATGGATTTAGAAGTAATCTAAGGGCCTATATGCAAATTGTATGTTCAGGAATGATTTGATGTAAATTCAGGGACTTTTATGCAAAATTTCTAGACCTGAAGGTGATAAAAATTAGGATTTTATACTGGTCAGTGCAATTATGAAGTTTCTTAAGGTCTAGGATGCAAAATACACAGAGAAAACTTATTTTTAAAGGTTTTAGAGGCTAAATGCAAAAGACTATGACCAAATTGTAAAGAAAATTAAATTTTAATGATCATCAGTGTGATTTTCAAATCTTTTAGGGCTCAAATTGCCAATTTCCCAGAGAAAAATCATTTTAAAGGATTCCAAGGGCTAAATGCAAATGTTCAGGACTTAAATGCAAAGACATCATGGTTTCAGGGACCTATATGTGATAAAAACATGCATTAATATGATAGGAATTAAAATATAAAATATTCAGGGGGTCACATGCACAATTCACAGAGAAAATAAAAGAATAGAAAGTATTTTAAAACTAGAGGGACTAAAATGCAAATGTTTGGACCCAAATGCAATAAAAAAGGATTTAAATGTAATAAAATAAGGACCTGATAGAGATAAACCTAAACTAAAGGGCTTGGGCCTAGAAAAAAAGTTCATTAAAAGATCGCTGGAGGATTACCGGCGTTCTCCCTTCGGCGAGGCACTAGTAGCTATCCATCGACGGAGGGGGGCGTGCAGCGGCTGAGGAAGCTTCCCAGAGGCACGGCGATCATCCCTGGAAGGTTGGGCAAGGCTGGGGAGGCCTGGCCTCCCCACCACCTCGTGCTCCAGCGGTGTCCTCTGAACGGCGATGGAGAAGACGACGGTGTGGCACGACGGTGTCCCAGGGGCTGGAGCAGTGCGGCGATAGCTGGGAAAGCTCCGGGGCGACACGAGGTGTCTTCTGGTGGCTTCGACGATGGCTGTGGTGGTCCCAGTCGATCCCCCATCCCCTACGCCCACGGTGAGGTTGCGGTGGATCGGCGGGGAGTTTCGACGGTCCAGACGGCGAGGGAGCGGCGTGGGTTGCTCGTGGTGATGCGGAGAGCCTTTCAGAGGAGGTGGGTCAAGGCTGGCGCAACTAGGGGACCTCAGGTGTCTCCACAGCAGAGGGTCGTCGGCAGTAGCAATGACGACGGCGACGGGGCTGGCTGAGCATCTGCGGGGATGTCTCTGGGTCTTCAGATGGCCTAGAAGGCTAGATGGAAGAAGAGAAAAGAGGAGGAGAGAGGAAGGATGGCCCAGCGGGCTCGCTCCACCGCAGAGGGCTATGGGTTCACCGGAAGGGGTGAACCCATCACCGGAGATGGGGATGACGGCGTGTAGGGGGCGCTGCTCCACCGCGACACGATACAGGAGCCTAGGGGACCTAAAAGGCTATACAGAATTGAACTAGAGGGAGAAGAATTATACCTGGCGTGTGCAATGTCCTCTCCGACACGGAGGGTCGACGGCGAGCCACCTCTGGTGGCTCTGGTTTGCGGAAAAAGGTGGCTGTTGGTTTGGGGAATTAGGGCTGGATGCTTTCGTGGGTTGATGGTCAAGGTAGAAGGGCTCTGGATCACTAGGAGAAGGCTAGAAGCTTGCAGGTCTCTCCTCTTGAGAAGAAGCGTCGGCGGTGTGGTTTTAAACCCCGGCGAACCTCCGCAGGGTCGTCGATCAACCTCCTCAGCCACTCGGCACCACTGGATCAAGAGTGCGGGCTGGGGACGCTCGACGGAGATCACGAGGCAGTTGTGGATATGCTCCGGAGATTTCGAGGTTGACCGGAGTCGTCGCCGTAGAAAAGGAACTTGCCGGAATTAATTTTCTGATTTTATAAAGTTTGAAATTGCAATTTTCAATTACACAGTATTGGGCTTAGGGTTTTGGATTTTTATTTTGGTTTTTCTTTTGATTTTTATTTTGGGATTTTTAGGATTTTAATTTTAGATTTTTAATTGGATTTTGTGGGTTTAGTTTGATTTCTTAATTTTGTAATTTAGGGTTTAATTAGGGTTTTGATTAGTTTAGGTTTTTTTTTGTTTTGGGATTTTTTTTTTTAGGCTTTTTGTGTTTATTTAAGGTTTTTGGATTGATTTAGGATTTTGAATTTTAATTAATTATGGTTTTTATTGGATTTTAAGTGGATTTAATTAGATTTTAGTTAATTTGGGTTTTTATTTGATTAATTAGGGTTTTTATTTGATTTTAACGGATTAAATTGAATTTTACTTAATTAGGGTATTTATTTGATTAATTAGGGTTTTTATTTGATTTTTAGTGGGTTTAATTGAATTTTACTTAATTAGGGTGTTTATTTGATTAATTAGGGTTTTTATTTGATTTTAAGTGGATTTAATTGGATTTTACTTAATTAGGGTGTTTATTTGATTAATTAGGGTTTTTATTGGGTTTTAAATTGATTTAATTTGATTTTACTTAATTAGGGTTTTTATTGGGTTTTAAGTGGATTTTACTTAATTAGGGTTTTTTTGTTTTATTAATTTGATTTTAAGTGGATTTTATTTGATTTGTTTGGTTTCAAGTTTTATTAGGTAAGAGTGGGCTAGTGTGGGCGTGATTGTGCTAGGGTTTTGGGTGGTCGCAACCTGAGCATCATCCAAAGGAGCCTGCTGCCAAGTGACTTCAAAATTGGGGTGTCTTCACATACAACCCATCACTAGCTTTGCATCCCTGATACAGGTAGTTGCCCGTGTGGAGAGTTCACTCCGTAGTGGTAGCTTTCTTACGCTCACCGCGTTAGCAAAGTAGGCTATTGCATCCAGCAACACCACCACCAACGACAGTAGCAACAACCACAACAATGGCCTGAGCACCAGCATTCCCAAGAGGAGGGATCCACCCAAGGTCACTGTCGCATACGTTGGATCCCCTGCTATGCCTACAAACGTGGTGAGCCCACCCGCTCAACATTATGTGGTATATACACCTACACTTAGGATATCACACACACCTCACATCACCCCCACCGCTGAATCGGTGTACCCCGTTGCATTGGCAAGGCAAGGATAGGGCCCTGGGCAAAGATGATCCCGACGCGTCGAGCATGACTACACTCCACTAGTGGAGCTGCTCAACGTTGTCTTTCCCAAGGTAGCGTCACTATTGAGGCTTCCTAAAATTTGCCCCTACCGAACCCACTACTGTAGTAGTATAATGCGAACCAGTTCTTTAATTTCCATTGAGCCATGGGGCATTCAATGGATAACTACCTCTCATTGCAGGATGCGATTCAAACTTTAATTGACCAAAAGGTTAGCATCATCAACACCCAAGAGGCAAAGTTGGTGCCTATGCTAGCACCAACACAAGCAAAAGCACCACCCAATCCTAGCATAGTCAGCCAGACCCTACCAGGCATGATGGCTTGGGAGAACCAAGGAACTTGGGAGTTCACTTCATCTCTCCTTTAGTGTTAGCCATTCCTCTGGTTGACCCCTCTCATTTGAGTCATCATGTCTCGACCCCTTTCCTGTTCAACTATATCGGCATTCCTCATCGGCTTTGGAACAACGATTAATATGATCTAGCTAACTGCAGAGTCAAAACGTGCTGCTGCACAGCCAACATTTCTATCTGAGACTTGATCCATACCACTACTGAGCATAAGGAAGCCTTCCTTAGAGTTTTCCAAGCCACCCGTGCCTCACCATCCATATAACCCACGGCCCTGGAAAGCATGGTGGGTATGATCGCAACACTGCAAGATATCTCCTTCTCTACTCAGGAGCTACCTCCGGCATGGACTAACCATAACCAAACCCTATTCATCACCATGTAGTATCAAAACTTTTGCATCCCCCTAACACTGGAAGACAATAAAGCAGGATTAAATGTTTACCCTTTGCGCACTGCAAGCCAGATCGGATTCAAGTTTGAGGACATTACTCTAGCTGTGAAGGAGATGACGACCTTCGATAACATGCACCACGATGCTCTAGGATGTTGGTTATCCCTCTTGTTGTTGGTCCAACTGAGTTCAACGTCGAATTCTACATCGTTGACCTAGAGCTGTCTTTCAATCTCTTGCTTGGGCGCCCTTGGTTGCACCAACATCAGATCATCCCCTCAACCCACCATCGTATGATCAAGTTCTGCTAGGGCTATAACATCGTTGTCGTCATGGTAGAAAATTTCGAAAAGGAAAGGGTTGAGGCTATTTCCTCCGTTGCTCTATAGACTGTCCATTTTGATCCTAAATCGTCAGATGTATTGAACTGGGTAAATCGGTTTGAGCTGGTTAACTTTATCCCAGCCTTCGAGCGTATCAGCTACCTAATCGTCCACAGTAAACCTTTATTGATTGTCGAGAATTTGTGTTACCATTAGGGATACGAGAAAGGAATACCTCTTGGACACTACGGCCAAGGGATCGTCGAGCCCATCGTCGTTAAGAAAGGAGAGACTTTAAAGGCCTTGGATATGAATGGGACCCACTCAAGTCACAATTCTGGTCCCAGCAAAAAGGAACACCCTTCCTGGTCAACTCTGTCAAAGGCGTGGCTATGGAGGAGAAATCCCTGATAAACCTCCTATAATAGCCTACTAGACCCAAGAAACTCCTAATCTCCGACAAGGTTTTGGGTCGCTCCCAACTACTCACTGCCTCCA
The DNA here is from genome assembly GCA_024699735.1 of Posidonia australis. NCBI lineage: Eukaryota > Viridiplantae > Streptophyta > Magnoliopsida > Alismatales > Posidoniaceae > Posidonia > Posidonia australis. Next base: position 8,724 of record JAMKQA010027724.1, read on the forward strand.
CTTTGGCAGGATCCACTCTGATGCCTTCTCAAGAAATCAAATGGCCAAGGAGCATGACTTCGCTCAGCCAGAACTCACACTTGGAGAATTTGGCGTACAACTGATGACGCCTCAGAGTATCCAAAACCGCCCTCAGATGCAAGACGTGAGTCTCAACATCAGGAGAATAGACCAACACATCATCAACAAAAACCACAATGAATTGGTCCAGAAAAGGGTTGAAAATCCTATTCATCATATCCATGAACGCAACTGGTGCATTAGTCAAGCCGAAAGGCATGACTGTGAACTCGTAATGCCCGTACTGCGTCTGGAAAGCAATCTTATGAATGTCTAGGTCTTGGATCCTCAACTGGTGATATCTTGACCTCAGATCAATCTTCGAGAACACCGATGTAGACTGCAACAGGTCGAACAGGTCATTAATGCGGGGTAGGGGATACTTGTTCTTCATCGTGATCTGGTTCAGCATCCGATAATCTATACACAGTCGGAGCGAACCATCCGTCTTGCGGACGAACAAGATAGGCGCTCCCCATGGAGACATACTCAGCCTGATAAACCCCTTTCTCAGCAACTCCTACAACTGAGTCTTGAGCTCTCGCAATTCCGCTGGCGCCATGTGATAAGGAGGCTTCGACACAGCACTAGAACTGGGGATCAGATCGATCGAGAACTCTACTTCCCTGTGAGGTGGCATACTAGGCAAATCGTCAGGGAAAATGTCGGAATATTCACACACCACACAGATGTTGTGAACTCCCAACTCAGGAGAAGTGGGGGTAACTATACTGGCTAGATATCCCATGCAACCCCCGACCAAAGACTTATAAGCCTTCATAGCTGAAAAGACAAGCTTAGGCTCACCCTGACACCCACCATGCACAAAGAAAGACCCATCCTTAGGAGACCCAAAATAAAATCTCCTTTGAGCACAGTTGATCAAAGTGGACTGTTGCGCCAACCAATCCATGCCGAGTATCACATCGTACTCCTGCTTGTCCATCACGATCAGGCTGGCGTCAAACTCTCTGCTGTTCAGCGTCAAGTCGATAGACCGTAGATATCTCCATGCCAAACTGTGCTCCCTCAGTGGCGTCACCACGCTGAGATGAAAGGCCAGTCTAGCTGGTCTCTCTCCCAACTCTGCCGCAAAAGACTCAAAGATAAAGGAGAAAGAACTCCCTGAGTCAAACAACACTTTGGCCATCCAGCCAGCCACAATAAAAGAACCTGATGGCCAAACAAAACAACACCATACATCCATTCAATCAGGCTGATGTCTAGATTACAAGGAGATTACAACATATCTTAGAGGGTTACAAAACCAACTATTCATCCTTACCCTCAACAACATCTCCCGAAGACCCAGCGCCTGGAGCTGCGATAGTGAACACCCGTCCCCTATTCGGTTGCTGCGGTGCGCTTTCTGCCTTCTTAGGCGGTTCCGGACAAGATCTCTGAACGTGTCCTGCCTTCCCACAATCATAGCACACCACCAAGGAAGGAGTCTGTCGGGGATGAGGACAATATGCAGCGATGTGGCCCACCTGACCACAGTTGAAGCACTGGTTCCCACCAGGAGCACTGGACCCTGTCTAACTGAAGCCAGCTCCGCTACCCCCATCAAAACTCCGCCAGCCCGTAGAGGAAACACTAGACCTCGCCTTCTGCTTCTTCTCAAGGCTACCCAAATTACTGGCACTTGGAGGACCGGAGAAAGAGAACCGAGAGGTAAAGGAAGACTTACCCTTCCCTTTGGGATGACTCTCCAGAAACTTCTGATGCTCTGCCTCGAAGCGGTAAGCCATCTCGACCATGTCCTCCACAATGTGGCACTTACAGCTCATCACCTTCACTCGTAGCCCAGGGTTCAAGCCTTCCAGAAACCTCTGCGCCCGCTCCTTCTCAGACTCATAGGCAGGAGCAAAGCGTTCCAGCCAGGCGAACTCAGTCTCATACTCGAGCACCGACACCGTGCCCTTCTCCAAACTCTGGAAATCTCGACGAAGCTGCTCCTTCACATGAGTTGGGAAATACTTGTCATAGAAGGCCGCCTTGAAATCCTTCCACTGGATGCTAACAGTGACTGAGTCCGGGAACTTCAGCCACCTCACAGACTTCCACCACCTATCAGCCTCACCATCCAGTAGTTAGGTCGCCAGGCGCACCCAATGCTCCTCTGGGCACGCCATGCTCTCTAGCATCTTCACCACCTTCTCCAACCAGGCTTCGCTCTCCTCAGTACTGACCTTGCCCTTGAACGACGGTGGACGAAGCTTCGTGAACTGGTTTAGCCCTAGGTCACTCGACAGCCCACTAGCACTACTCTTGCTAAACGCGAGGGAAATCCCGTGTGCCAAGCTCTTCAGTTCCGCATGAACTGCCTTCCATCCGCCTACGTCCTCTCGGGACTCGGTCTCCTCGACAGGGGCCTTGCCCTTACGACCACGAGGAGGCATCCTGCTAGAGAAAGGCAAAGTACCTGCACCACAAACAAAGCAACAACCCTAAAACCATGGCGAAAATCAGGTGCAGAACCTACCATGCATGCAAAACCTATGGAGTCTCTAGATCGGACACCCTAGGTGTAGCACTAACCTAGTGAACCTGGAGCTCTGATACCAGATCTGTCACGCCCCAAATTTTCCACAATAACTTAAACAAATTAAATTACGGGAAAATTAAAGCTAAATAGTAAATATCAAACTACCAGGAACCTGTGTGTGCGGCTAGGAGACTCCGATCTATATGCACTACGCTAAACCAATCTCATGTCTGCACCTGCAAACCATAACCACAAGGAAAAAGCATGAGTGACCAAAGTCACCCAGTACGCACTCCACGAAAACCACCGAAAGCAAAACCATAATCTATTTTCCTTTTAAATTCATTTCGCAAACCATTTTCTTAAAACCTCATAAATCAGGCCCACACCGGCCAAAATCACAAACCAGGGCTCTACTAGCCCAAAGCCATAAGCAAAGGCCCTTAATGGCCAAAACCACACACAATGAGTCGGGAAGCCCAGCGCCAGGCTACCTAACACTAGCCACAAGCAGTCCACTGAAGCGCCACCAACGGCATCTGCACTGCCACGATGTGCCACCCTGTGTAGGAGCGGCGTCGTCCTACGATTCTCCCTCCTGGAGAACCCTCATAAAGCCAACCCCTCCCTGGGAAGGCTGTCCTGTCTCTCAAGACACTACCAACTACGGGGCACGTGTCCCACCCGCACTGGCCATCACAGGGTACGCCTCCTCACGGGGTCCTCCACACACGGTGCTCAGGAGGGAGTGCCATACCTCCACACCTGATGACACCCGAGCCTTAGTGCTCACAACGACAGCAGGAGTATCATACCTCCCCGTCATACCACAAGACACCTCAACCTGCGGACCACAACCCTAGCCTCGAGACGACAGTCAAGGAGTCTCATACCTCCAGGACTCGACGCCCCTCAGCCTCAGGTATCTCGGCCTCCGACCTCAACTAGGGAGTCACACCTGACCACCCGAGAATGTCATCGCATTCCCTGGTCCCGACTACACGGTCCCACACTGTCTCGGCCTGCACACAGAAAACCAGGAAAAACATTTTCCAAAATAGGCCAACTATTTCCTTGAAATCCATTTTCCAAACCATTTTCATATCCTTTGAAAATTCTTCCACAACCTCGACAAAACGGCACATCAGGTGTCCCAGGAGACCACCACTAATGGCCCACAATCTCATCTCATAAGGGCAAAACACGGCAATGCAGAAAGCCCTCGGAAAACGCATTTTATAAACTCATTTGGGCCTTGATTCGGCATGCCAAAAATCAGGTTCAGTATGCCGAAATCTACTGATTCAGTCGACCAGGGTGATTCGGTAGGCCGAATCGACTAGAGGACCAATCTGACAGAAAAACGATACACCAAACGAAATCGGTACACCGAAATTCATTGATTCGGTATGCCGTTTTCATTTCAGTATGCCGAATTCTGCGAAACTAGAAAACGGCCCAAACCCTATTGTCTGAAATCGCCCCAACTGGGACCTCTTATCGGACCCTTTAAACAAACACCAAAAATCTTGCATAAAACATAAGATGTAGACCCTCGAGTCTATTCCAAAACCCAACAAACAAAACTAAAATCGATTCACCATGCCTCAAGATATAAAATCGGAATGGCAGAAGGGTCAAAACGACCCAAAACGCAACCACTGGCATAAATGCCCATAAATCCACCATAAATACACAATAAATCACCATAAATGCTAGGAAAGTAAATTTACCTAGATTCCATGCAATCCTAGAATTTTCTACTAATTTCATGCTCTCTATTACATGAGGTGGAGATGCGTACCTGAAAACGAACTCCGGCGATCTTCGGCCGACTCCGGTGAGCTCCGGTGCAACCACAGCCACGGGAGCACTCCACAGCCTCGAGGACGCTCCACCCAAGCTCCATGCACCACTGCAGCACTGCAGCTTTTCGCTTCACTCTCTCCCTCTCTCTCTGTCCGACGATGCGCGAGAAGAAGGAACAAGGGATATGGGTGGAAGGAGAAGAAGAGGGGAAAGAGGAACGAGGAGTGGGGAGGAAGGAAAGAAAGGGTGGGGAAGGAGATGTGCACGCCGGGGAGGAGAAGGAAAGAATGATGGTGGCGATGAGTGGCGAGGAGAAGTACAGTGCCACTGGGAACGTACTCACCTGCGCGTCTCAGCCACTAGCACACCACACGAGCCACCAGCCACAACCAACAACCCACAAATGCGGGCCCCACGAGGACCCACACCTGGGCCCCACACGAACCCACACCCGGGCCCCACACGTACAGTGCCACAATGCACAGTGCCAAACCACGCATAGGGACATGCAAACAGAAGCTAGCCCATGAGGCCCAAGCCCAGAAGCACAGAACCACACAACGGGCATCGGAACAGTAACACCCATCCAGGAATAAAATTCATAAAATGTAAATAATTACAAAATGAATTTTATGGGTGTTACATTAGTAGCAGATTAAGCAGCATTAATAGTGGATTCACAAGCATCAGTAGCGGTTTCATCACTTCCGCCAATGGCAGCAGTGCCACCTAGGTCAATTCCAGTTTCACCAATGATCATGTATATTCTAAATAGGTCATTTCATTTTCTTAAATAGGCATTTTTCCTTTCCTCTTTTTCTTTTCAGTATTTACTAAATTTGAAAGAATACAATATTTTAATAGTTAGTAACAATAAACAATCACTTTTCAATACAATAAAAGTATATTTTTTGAATTTACTGAATTTGGAATCAATAAATCAAAACATAAACAGATAGATAGAAGTTCCCAACTCAATAACATAAAACTCAAATTTCCATATAAATAAAATATACATTTGCTGAAAAAATAGATAATCGAAGAAACAATGTCGTTGTAGACTTCTCTAAAGTAAAAATGTTGTCGTGGACTCCTCTTGCTGGAGTGTGTATGAAATCAAATTCTCCATATGAAAAAATGACTATCCATCACAACGCAAAAATTAACCAAGTCATGTCCTTCCTCTCTTCCTCCCTTTACATTCTCCCTCCTCTAAATCCGAAAACCCTAGCATTGGCGAAAGCATGTTGGGACAAGGATAGTGCTTGAACGTGGTTCTGTCCGATCATCTGCTCTGACGACCAATGGTCACGGATATTTTGGATCCGTTTTTCTCCATACTTCTAATCTTGCATTTCTTATCTCGAATGAACGGTTGTTTGTTAGAATGCTCTTATCGTAATGTCAATCAACACTGTTCAATTGGCAACAAAGAAATCAAAAGTTGCAGGTACTAGTGTTCAATTTGCAATAGGAGGATGGAAGCCAAAGAAGAAAATGGAATGAGAAAAAGGGTGAAAGGGAAAGTAAGAGAGAGGTAAAATTTGTGCATCTTAATTTAAGGAATCATTCATTTGAATTAGCTGACATGATTTTAAATTGGTATATACATCTCCTTAATTGCTATAGTTAAGCCAATGTTGATGTTTTACACTTCTTTACAATAATTGCCACTTCAAAATAAATGGCTGAGATGTGATCTGTAAATTGTGGAAGTTACGCTCAAAACATTACAATCATACAATATTAAATCCGACCACAAAACAAAGCATACCATACATATTCCAATCCAAATCTGAGATGTTGAATCGTTAGCACATAGGTCACCACTATCTTAGCATCCATAGCCACACCACAGCCCACCAGGTTCCTAAATTCCAAAATGCTCATGTTTTGAACTTTCAAAATTAAGCATGACATAGGATCATATTAATAACAAGAATTCAAGTTTCTAATAGACATAGCCTATGCAAAAAAAAATGCATCACCATAGACACTTCTTTACAAAGAAGAGATCCTGGCAAACAAAATCTAATTTCTAGCATGCTCTTTGCCAAGGTAATCTCAGGAAAACAAGCAAGGACACCCTCTCAATATGAGTACATACCTATTGCTCAAAGATTGATCAACAAAACAATTTTTGGTAGTCCTTACACCTCTCTTGAACTCCAATCTCACCTAGTAAACTCAAAAACAAAGGCACGTAGCACCAGAACACCATCAAAATAAAGTAGCATAGGACATTAGCACATGGAGGAGAAGATGAGCTCTGAAAGTTTCAAACCAACTCCTTCGTTGCTCCACCACCAATGAGGAGGAGATTCTCGAGAATGCTCTGATTGAGCCCAACCTTGCTCCAACTACCTCACTCTCATTCCCAACGCTAATGGCTAGCCTGATTAGCATCAAATTGGGAACTAGATGAGTTTCATAGTAGTAGCCTCATCATCGATGATCCTCTCTCTTCTTCTTCTTCTCCTCCAATGTCCTCTCTCTCTCTCTCTTTGCGGTGGGGGATATGGGTTCTTCTTTTTATCCTGTTAAATACATATATATAGATATATCTACATGGACAAAGTCCCAACAGTACTCACTTTATATCATTTCACTCTTTCACATCACCTCACACTTTTATTCTTTTGATACATGGCTATCTATACCAGCATAAGTGGAATCACCGTTACCCATAAAGATTGTTCATCTTTCAAAATGATGTCAGTTCACTTGCACACTAAATGCACAACTCACTCAAGCTCCCTAATTGGGTCGAGTTGAATCAATTACATTTAGACAATATTTCACTTAATGATTAATCATATTAGATTATTAATTAATTTTCATTTCACCAATTATTTTGGTTTAGTGGAATATAAGTAATTTATTCTATAATTATAATAATTTTATGCTCAACATAAAAATGAATACAAATCTAAAATTAATTATAGTTAATATAGATTAATTCAGTTCAAGGCATTACATTATACATTAAAAGTTGTTTGAGGAGAGGTATCATCATTTCCAGGGCTTTCTGATGCCATTGAGTTGAAACTACAAACTTCTATGATCAATATTTCTCAATAATATACAAATTTGAGAGGAGGCAAAGGTAATAAGAACTCCAGAAATGGTAAAAATATGTGGACAAGACCCACTAGCCCTAGCCTACATCCTTCTACTAATACAGCTGGCATCCTTCCTACTCCCACTACTCCTTCTTCTGGGTGCGGTCACAACTCTTCAACCTTCCTATCCACTCAATCACCTCCAATCGACACTTCTCATACTGTGGATTAAACATCTAAATTTGTGGAGGCTGAAATTAGAGCAATGAATTTATCAATGGCCAAATACAAAAAAGTGCTAGTTGTATATGATTGTTTGGAGAAGGATGATCTTGGAGGTTCAATTGAAGCTGCCTCTGAATCTCACTCACCAACCCCTATCCATGCCCTAGGTAATAATGAATTTTCTTTTGCTACAAATTCTATTCAGCATGATAATTTTGCAGTAAACAACACTGTTTTATCACTTGATTCAGAATCTACTGGTTTTGATACTGAGGACAACTTTAATTATCTATTGAATGATGCTCTCACTTGGGACTCATATGATCACTTTAAAATTTTTTGTGGGAAATTGGGAATTTCTCTAAATAATCTAGAAGAGGTTAAGAATTTCTTTGATTCTGTCAGAGAGGATCAAGGATTAGCACATATAAATCTTAATAATGATTCTTGTTTGGTTGAGAACTTTACTTCTCTTTATATATCATCCCAAGATAAATGATTATCTCTACATGGAATATTAGAGGATTGGGTACTAGTGGAAAAAAAGAGCTATTCGCAATTTAGTTAGACCAAATAAAAGTAACATCCTTATAAGTAGTGAAACTAAGTTAGAATCATTTTCCTCCAGCCTCTTCAGAATTCTAGGAGGAGGTCTACTAAATCAATGGTCCTTTCTTCCATCATTAAGGGCATCTAAGGGAATTCTCATTGGATGGGATGATAGAATTTTTAAATTATGCAACACCACAGTTGCCACCTACAATCTTTCTTTGAAATTGGAAAATTATTCTGATAGTTATGAATGGTGGCTCACAAGCGTTTATGGACCTTGTGATCCCAGATTAAAAATTGAATTTATTGAGGAATTGGATTTCCTAAGTAAAATGGTTAACCCTAATTGGGTTATAGGGGGAGATTTTAATTTAATTAGATATTCATATGAACACTCCGCTAGGTGTGGCATTACACCTTCCATGAAAGGTTTCAATGATTTTATTAAAAATAACTGTTTATTGGACATGTCTCCTAATAATTGTAGATATACTTGGTTTAATCTTCAAGCCCAGCCTACCATGGTTAGACTAGAGAGATTCCTTATATCTTCTGATTGGTCAAACAAATATCCCAACTCTTATTGTCTGGGAAAGACCAAGGTGGTATCTGATCATATACCCATTATTCTTAATATCATTCCCATAGACTGGGGCCTCATACCATTTAAGTTCTACAAATCCTGGTTTCATATTGAAGGATTTTCTTCTTTCATAGAGAACTGTTGGCAAAGGTCCTCTAATATATGTGCTTCCCCTTCCACTATGATTAAATTTGCATATAGGCTTAAATACCTGAAAAAACAAATAAAAAGCTGGATTGGACCAGTAAGGGAAGAAAGAAAAAATAGGCTAATGTCCATTGAGTCCCAGATTTCTCACATTGACTCCCTAGCTAAATCATCTATGATACAAGGACCTATGGAGCAAAAAGAGAAAACTTATAGCTGAACATCATATATTGCTTCAAGAACAAGAAGTCTACTGGAAACAGAAGTCTAGAATTCATTGGCTTAAGCAAGGTGATCTAAATACACCATTCTTCCACAATATGATAAAATGTTATAGGAGAATAAATGTCATTTATTCCCTATATCAGGAATAATATGATATACTCTCCAACCATAATTTTCAAAGAAATAGAAAATCACTTTACCTGGCAATTCAATAAGCCTAAAAGGAACATTTCCCCTTTGAACTGGGACATCTTGATCCCTACAAAAATTTTGAATCTAGAGGTTCTGGAAGAGGCATTCTCTATGGAAGAAATACAAAAACATATAGGTCAATTGCCTGGTGAAAAGGCCCTAGGCCCAAATAATTTTCCACTATGCTTTTTTCAGCAATTCTGGTAGTCCATTAAGTTTGACATTCTAGATGTTTTTCAACACTTTCATGCTACCTCTGATCTTGAATATCTAGAACCTATTAATCAAACCTCTATCACCCTAATTCTAAAAAAGGAGGGTGCACAATGCATAAAAGATTTCAAACCTAGTAGTTTAGTAAATAGTTTATATAAAATTATCACAATGATTCTTGCATCTAGATTCACACCTATTCTTAACAAAATCATTGATAATTCTCAATGCGCTTTTCTTTCGAGAAGGTATATTAGAGATTGTTTCCTGGTTGCCCAAGAAGCATTGCATTATATGAAAGTGGCTGGAATCCCTGGGTTTATTCTAAAACTAGACTTTAAGAAAGCTTTTGATAATATCAATTGGGATTTCTTACTGGATTCCCTTCATGGTTTAGGATGTAGAGCTAAATGGATCACTTAGATCAGGATGTGCATTATTCATGTTAGATTTTCAGTTCTAGTAAATGGCTCCCCTAAGGGATACTTCAAAGCCTCAAATGGTCTGAGACAAGGAGATCCCTTATCACCACTTCTCTTTATTGTAGCTACACATATCCTGAACAGGATGTTAGCCCTTGCTATTGAGAATAATATTATTTCTGGGATACAGTTCCCAAATGGAGGGCCTAACATATTAAATATCTAATATGTAGATGACACTATTTTATTTTTATTTGCAATAGAGGAAAATATAATAAACATAAAGAGAATATTGTGTTGTTTTCAGTCCTGCTCCGGATTGAAAATTAATTTTCATAAGTCTTCTCTCACTGGTATTGGAGTGCTAGACAACTTCATCACTAGATCCTCTCACATCCTTGAATGTACTATAGATATCTTGCCATTCAAATACCTAGGACTTCCTTTACACTTCAGGAAAGCCAATTTCAATGACTAGACCTCAGTTATTGAGAAAATTTTAAAAAAACTGTCTCTTTGGAAGGCAAAATACTTATATTTAGGGGGAATACTAACTCTTGTTAATGTAGTACTTTCGGCCATTCCTACATATTACCTTTCGGTTCTTCACCTTTTCACTATGGTGAAAAAGCTCTTGATAAACTAAGATGCAAATTTCTTTGGAAATCTTATTCATCTTCAAGTACTTTCTGTCATTTGGCTAAGTGGGCATTTATCTGTAGACCAAAAACCCAAAAAGGTTGGGGCATTATAAATATTAAACGCTTCAATATGGCACTAAAAAGTATGCTGTTGTGGCAGCTATTATATAGTTATTACACCTTAAAATGGAAAGAACTAATAAAAGCTAGGTATCTATCAAGAGCATGGCCTGGTGCTCTTTTGAATACATTAGCTGGTAGATCTTCCCCTCTTTGGTAAGAAATCAAATGTTGTTTTGATATTGTCAATTGTTTTTCCTCCTTTCAAGTTAAAAATAGAAATAACACAATTTTCTGGGAATACAAGTAGTGGAATAGGGAAAAACTTAGATATGTCTTACCTGATTTATTTAAATTTGTAAAATATAAAAAAGCTTCGATAAAAAAATTATTAAAGATCTTCAGATCTGATTTTGACAAATTATTCTCTAGTCCCATAACATATATTAACTATGCATCTATTCAGGATTAGGTTGATTACTTATCGAAAATCTTAAACAATACACATTTAATTCTTGAAGATAATATTATGGTTTGGAATCCAACTAATGAGAATTTTACTGTGAAATCCTGTTGTAAACTCTTGAATGATGGAGGGCTCAAATTTCAATTTTTTGAGACAATTTGAAATAGTTGGGTCTTTCTTAAAGTTAAACTTTTCTCTTGATTGTTTTTCTTTAATTAAGTACTGACTAAAGACAACCTTTGTAAAAGAAGATGGACTGGAACTGACTTATGTATATTTTGCAATGGACATAGAGAAACGAATAATCATTTATTTATTCATTGGCCTTTTGTTAGTACCGTTTGGAATGCTTTCATTCTTGGATCTATATATCCTGCAATATTCACAATTGCAGACTTATTCACACTTCCACCTGCTTTGAAATTTGATATTCCTTTAAAAGGCTGCTATACCTTTATTCAAATTATCCTGTGGACCATATGGAAGGAACGCAATAATAGAATTTTCAGAGGAAATAGTAAAAATCCCAATTTACTTATCAATGATATTATTTTTTTGATTTAATATTAGATAGCAAATCTGGGTACAGGATTTGAGAAAGAAGAGATCCTTCATTCAGTATCATCTTTTCAGCAAAATAGAGAGTTGGAACAAGCACAATCAGCTCCACACAGCTTCAGGCCAGTGATGGACAATAACCAGTCTCCTTTAGCTTCTGCAGAAGATAATCTTATGCAATGATTAATGTTTTGTTAATCGAAAGGAACACGATATGATATTGTTACTGAAATCTTTTTGTGTAGCCTATCAAACAAAGGCTGATTTTGGCGGGAACAAATAGTTTTGTAAGACTTGTATTTTGATATTATTTGTATTTTAATATTGTTTATCTCTTAATAGTGGTTGCATAGTCAAGGAAAATATTAATACTAGCTTACCGTTTACAAAAAAATATTTCTCAATAGTATACTGCAAGATAGTTATGTATGCAACTCGCTTATGTAGCACACCGTACATGATGCCGTTGCAGATACTTTCACTTGGTCTGTGAGGAAAATTATTCCCATCATACCTGGAAATTATAGGTATTCTTATTTCTGTTTAGCCAATACAAGAATGTGCTCTTGTCAACACCATAGTTTGACCATAATACTTTTTCTCAAGCGACCTTGAACTGAAAGATTTTGGAGGTGAAGCTTATACAAGCAAGATAATTAACAAATAAATATATTGTTGCTTTCCGTTGACCGTGGGCCACAATGTCTTTTCTCTAAACAAGCGGCCACTCACTTCCAATGGGCCGTACATGCTGTGGGCCTCCTTCTTACTGTGTTCATGAGAGTGAAAAATTACGTTGGCAAAGTCGCATTTCTCACCTGCTACGACTACGACATGATAACCCCTGTTCTTTGAACCTGACTTTGATGGCTTATTAAGGTTATTGATAACCAAGGTCTTTGTTCAAGGTTTGATAACCAAGGACTTTGTCTGGAGATCATGACGACATGATCCGATTTTTATTCCCGATCTAATTTGCTTGTAAATGGGTAGGTATTTAACTAGTGTAATTTGTTCTTCCTTTTGTAAGGTTAGTCCGATCCATCGTGAAAGATTCAAAGGACGTTTTATCGATTAGTTGAAAAGGTTATGTGGATGTGGATCAGAATCCGATTATTGTAAATATTACTTGTTCTTTTTCACCGAAAGTAAAGCCACAACCGCAAGTCATAAAGAAAAACACTAATTAACATGAACACATGGACATGAAATTAGCATACGTACCACCCTTTCATAACAACACAAATGATAAAGAATTGCGTGTACCAAAGAACACTTCATTCGGAGACCTGTGCAAGTGTTGCAGGTGCCTTCAGCCTTATCCTTTGTTGTTGAAGCTTAATCTTCATCAGATTGTCTTCTGTCTACAATGATTTCGTTCCTAACAAACAAACTTTGCTTGACACAAGTCTCACGTACGTACCATGGCCGCAACTAGGGAGAAACATGCGCAACTGCAATTTTGTCATCTATGTTTTGCTATTCTCACGACTAGCTTTATTAAAAATACTACTGTAATAGAAGGTTAAGCCATTTCTGAACTAAATTGCCCACTTCATTGAGTTTCTTTGAAGACTAACAAATGCATTAATGACTACTAAAACTCCAGGAAAAAAGAAGAAGCTTATTCCATCCTTCCTCAAATTTCTGGACATAGAATTCAGCTAATCATTTTCAAGATTCGACGTTAAACTGAAAAGGAGACAGTAACGGATCTGAGATTTGCTATTCACAAATACCTATAAAATTTGAATGTGCCCTCCGTGCAAGGAGACAAATCTCCAAAAGAATGTGAAGAAAAAGGAAAACTCCTACGGAAGTTTGTTTTCTAAGGGTTCTGTTCCACCCCCACACACCCTAGTGGGCCGGCTCGGTCCGTTTAAAAAAAAAAAATGAAATGAAAAACTACAACGGTCCAAAGATCATTTTGATTCATGGCCGTTCCATTTGCAACGGTCATTTTGTTTTATTTTATTTTATTTTATTTTTTTAAAATCAAAAGTTTTAACCTATAAATACCTACTCAAACCATTTATTTTTCTTGACAACTCAATCTTCTCTTCTACAACTTTATCAACTACAAATTTCTTCTATTTTTCAAAAGAGGATTTTCAAGTGAAGATTTCACTTTCGCTTTGGATTCTGTCTGGTCTTCTACTCTCTAGACTCCAGTCTCCACGCGACAGTAGTTGAGCCAGCAACATCAAAATTTCTTTACTTCTAATCCCTCCATTTTTGGATTTTGGTTTTTATGAGTTAAGGGTTTTATTATTTAATATTTATTTTTTAATATTAAAATAGAAAATATTGGTAATGTTGGTAGCCATGACTATATTCTTAGTATGGAGTCAGATCAGCCTCTGTATACCCCAATAAATACTTCACAGTCCACAGCCACAAAAAAAACCTAGGAAACAAAGTTCTTGGATTTGGAAGCATGTTACATTAGACCCTGTAGATCAAACTAGGTGTTACTGTAATTATTGTAATACCACATACACATGTCGTAGGGGAGGGGGTGTAGGTCACATATCTAGACATTTACAAAAATGTATATCCAAACATAATAAAGATGAAAACACAGATTTAAAACAATCAAAAATAC
>JAMKQA010027725.1:0-16226 GCA_024699735.1 Posidonia australis
GAATCCTAGCATATATATACTAGGTCCAAAAGACTAATTTGCCCCATAATTACAATCATAATTCAAGTCATATTCAACAATCCTAATTACAATCATAATTCAAGTCATATCCTAATTACAATCATAATTCAAGTCATATTCAACAGTAGAAATGATTGCAGATGTTGACGGAGATGGGAAGAGAGGAAGATTTGCTCGGAGGAGAAGAAAAAGTAGCATATGAGGCAACATCATCCATGATGAAGGGAAGAAAGATCGAGGTTAGGCTGATACCATGTGAAAGAAATAAACAAGAGAAATGAAAGGAAAGGAAAAACAGAAAGAAGAAGAAGACGACTATAGACTCATAATTCCACACACATTCCATGGGTGCTCTTATAGCCTTTATATAGGGATGGAAACAGTTGTCTAATATAAGAATGTTCTATACAATTTCTAACAGAATGTTCTATACAAGAATGTACATAAATGCCCTCTAATAAAATAAACAAGAAGTTGAGCATCACGTGGACCATGATTCCATCGTATCCATGGTTGATCAAGAGTTGAACCTTGTCCTGTAAATATATATTCACAAACCAAAACATATGCTATAGGCCCACATGGTTGCACAATAATGGTTAATCATATAGAAAGGTACTTATATGTTGATCTAATGTATCATAGTTAAGATGTTAATCGGTTCGAATCTAAATGTGGGGATTCAGCCTATGATGGTCGCTGAGCCAGCAAGCTAGGGTACCGGAACAAGGTTGTCTTAGAAGATAAATTATCAGTTTAATAAGACATAGTGTGGGAAAGTGGTTCGATTAGGTTGGAAAGGTTGTATGATTAGATCCCATTGGGTGGTAATCTATGGTTACACTAGTAGAAAATAGTTAATAGTGTAGACACCTCGGTTTCCGGCTAATGTCGGCAGGTGAACCCGGTAGAGAGTGTAATTGGATAGCTAACCCAGTCCTACCTCAATTCCCCAACCAAGCCCATAAATCTAAACCAACCCAAGACCTCCAAAATTACCCTAAAAACTAACACATTTACTAAGCCCAACTCCTAAAACCCGGCATGTGTGCTCTGGCCTTATGACATGGGGGGCCCGATAGTATGGCCCAAGAGCGCGTCAGGGCCAGGCCATTCTGGCAGGCATCGTCTGACAAGTCACCTTAATTGTACAACCTCGTACGAGCAATGTTGTACACAAAGCCCTGTGCTATCCTCGGCATGCTTGACACCCTCAGCTAGCCTTTCCTGACCCGTCACCAATCACCATACCTAGCGTCATCCCGTCGTCACGCAACCTCTGCAACAGCGCCGGTGCCACGCCTGCAACCATACCCTGCCAATCCTGCCAATGCTGTCTCACTCCACCTACCATGCCAGGAACGATGCACAAAAACCCCTCGAGCCCCTTCAGACGAGAGACACCCAAGCATTCGCGCGAGAGAAAAGCTGAGAAAATCCAGAGAGAGTTTTGCTAGAGAGAATTTGAACCCGATGAACCCAACACCCAAATTCCGACCAGCCTCCTCTTTTCCACCTCTGGTGAACACCCCTAGACCTCCCTTAAGCTCCCGCTCACTTCTAGTCTGCCTCCAGCCCTGTGGTAGTCGTTCAATCTCTCGTCGGAGCTCGCCGTCTACCGACGCCGACAACACACCACAGCCACCCATAAGTGACGCCCTTCCTTGGACCTCTAGAGGATCATTTAGTGTTGTCTTTTCCTTACTTCCACATCGTTTTACTTTGTGTTTTCATTCCTATTTGTTGCATCTGGCATTTTCCACTGCCAACGGTCGGCCCACGCCGATGCAAGGCTCTGGCCACTGAGCGCCTGGCTCGACCAGTCCAGACGACAGCTCTCCTCCTCCTCTCACTCCCCTGAGCCACTGAGTCACCCCCCAAGCCAAAACCTCCTACGGAGGCTCGCTGGAAGGAGGTTAGCGCTGACGCTGGTGATAGTAGGGTGGGGAGGAGAACCCTTTTGCATCTCCATGATTCTTTTGCATCCTCCTTGCACCGTGGTCGTCCCCTCGAGCTCCTGGACTACCTTCATCGTCCGGTGATGCCCTACTCTCTAAGGAGGAGGTAGTGAAGGAGGAAGGTCTGGCCCATGTTCCACTTGCACGCCCCGATAGTGCACCTCACATGTGCGTATCGGACAGGGCCTGGATGGGGCCGGATCCGACCAAGCCAAGGCCACACCTTCTCTATTTATGTCACCCTTGCATGTTTGCTTCTTTTAGAATGGTTTTACTCTCTGATTTGCTCACATTCCATGTTTTTACTTGAATGTTCCTTTATGAAATGGCTTTGCTCGATTCTTAGCCCATGTATGAGCCCCAGCGTGATATATTCCCCCTACATTTTAATAGCCATTGCATTGTATTCCTTGTGTGCCTGGGATAAGGCCATGATGGCAAATAGCTATGACATCTCTGTGGGTGCGCGTGTCACTTGCGCGTCACTCATGCACGTGTCTTCCAGGGGTAAAATCTGGCATAGCTTAGCCATTAATCCCACCACACCTGCAACCTTTGCTTTGTTTTATGCTTCCTGGTTTGATTGCACTTAGTTTTTAACATGTCATGTTTCATTAGTCATATAGTTTATCTCTCTTGCATCATCCAAATGACCACACTAATTGGCATCTAAGTGCCCATATTACCATGCATGCGAGCGAAAATTCCGGGAAAGACTGACTCGTCGGGCGTACGGGGGTGCCTAACACCTTCCCCGTGCATAATACGAGTCTTTACGCTTTCTTCGATTCACAATGATCCATGTGTTGTATCCATTTGGCTTGAGTCATCTCTCATTTCGCATTCAGTTTCGCATTTTGACTTTCCGATATAGTTTTCCTCGTCTTTCCATTTTGAATAGACTAGGTGGCAACTCCTTGTTCTATCTTCATATCGTTTTTCAGGTGTTTTCGAGCCGTCTTCCTGTCCTCGAATTCGTTGGATTCGCCGTGGCCTTACCGATCTCCATGTGGTCCCGAAAGTATAGGAGCGCGGTTCCCCTCCGCCAGCATGGTTACAAATAGCCTACAGATTTTATGAAGTGGCATCACACAAGTCCTAAAGAAGAAGGAAAATTAAGCCATCCAAGAGATGGCCAGGCTTGGAAACATTTTAATCGAATGCATCCCTCATTCAACATTGAACCTCGTAATGTGAGGCTTGGTCTTGCATCTAATGGATTCTATCCTTGGATTGTAACAATGGGTAATAACCCAAGTATATGGCCTGTGATTCTAATTGTATACAATCTTCCATCGTGGTTGGCAATGAAACAATCCTACTTCATGATGTCTTTGCATATTGATGGTCCCAAGTCACCTAGTAACAACATTGATGTGTACCTTCAGCCATTGATTGATGAGTTGAAGACCTTATGGACCGATGGTGTTGACACATATGATGCAAGCACTGGAGAAGCATTTAAAATGCATGCAGCTTTGATGTGGACCATTAGCGACTTCTCCGCCTATGGGATGTTATTAGGGTGGAGTACCAAAGGATATATGACATGTCCTAATTGTCATGCTGAACATGGATCCTGTTACCTTACGCATAGTCGTAAGTGTGTCTATCTTAGACATTGTCGTTTCTTTTCACCTGATCACCCATGGAGGGAAGATACAAGTCACTTTGATGGTAAGGAGGAGCACTCTGTAGCACCTTGTCCATTATCTAGGGAGGACATATTTCGCCAATGGGATGGTTGTGCTAGCATATCTGGAAGTACCCAAGAACATGAGCAACCTTTACCTGATGGGTGAAAGAAGTTAAGAATATTTTTTGACCTTCCATATTGGAAGGTAATGTTGGTGCGTCACAATTTAGATGTCATGCACATTGAAAAGAATGTGTGTGATAATTTATTAAATACTCTAATGGAGAAAGATGAAAAGAGTAAAGACAACTTGAATGCTCATAAGGATTTGTTGAATATGAGGATAAGGCATCCCTTACATCCACAACCTATAGGGACTTCAAGGAAATATTTATTGCCTCATGCATGTTATCACATGACCAATCAAGAGAAAGAAAGATTTCTTACAGTCTTAAAGAATTTGAAACTTCCATATGAATTCTCTTCTAACTTTTCACAACGAGTTCAAGTTAAAGAGTGGAAAATTGTGGGGTTGAAGATGTTAGGATTCTTAGGCTTCACTAGAGGGGGTGAATAGTGAATTAAGGCAATTACATGTAATGTTTAATTTTGTTTAGCAATTTCCAAGTTTTTAAGCAAATGACAGGTAAATTGAAGAGTTTGGATATTAAACTAAAACACACAGAGAAGGAGATGAGAGACACTGAATATAAACACAATGATGTATAGTGGTTCAGCCTCCCTGGCCTAGGCCACTCCCCGAGAAAACTCATTGAGAGTTACCTTAAACTTGATCTTATTCTGGGCCAAGATTGTGCTGAACACCCTTGACGAATCCCCCCTAAGCTCTGTAAAAACCATGACTCCCTTCTCTCAATCAGATAAGAACTTTTACACTTGTATTTTACAACCCTTTTTCTATAATCTCCCAAACTCAATTTGGTTAAGTGGATGAATGGAAATGGAGCTCTTCTTGCCTTAGAAGTATCACAAATATAAGAGTGAAATGCTTGGAAACTTAAGTAGCTTGAAGCTCTATATGGGTAGGAAGTATATTGGTCTCACATAGGTGAAGAATGGAGGCCTATTTATAGGAAAACAAGGGTTTAAGAATGTGTCTAACGTCTTTCTAATGGCTACTAGTTCAGTATATCGAAATCAAAATGGTCGAGCACTTTGGTAGACCGAAAATAATTCGGTATGCTGAAAACCTCTCATTCGGTATGTCGGTGAATTTTGATATGCCGTTCTGGGTTTCTATTCTGATTTTTTCTAATCTACACTTATTTTGGTATACCGAGGAAATTCATTATGCCGAAAATATTCTTAGTCTTATAATGAATGTTTTTCATTGAATTGTTGATTTTGGAGCTAAGGCAATTTTCCTATGAGTTTATGAGGATATTTGGGAGATTATTACAAGTTCCTAGGAGTACATGAATAAATAAAAAATTACATCAAAAATAATTACAAAGATAACTTTTCATTTTCTTCTTCTTTCATTATCCTGATTTCTTCTTGGTGGCACATAGAACTATTTCTTCTTCAAATATCGTTCCTTTTATGCTTGAATCTTCTAAGCCCTTCAATGATCTTCTTTGTAAATATGAACTATGAAATATTCTCATAAAGCATATTAGTCTTTTGTTATCATCAAAATCAAGATAAGACTAATAAAGCCAATAGAAAAGTCATGATTGTCATGTCCTAATGCAACACCTCCTCCCTTTAGCGATAAGAAGTTCTCTTCCAAATTCTGTTGGTCTTGTCTTGAATGAGTTCTACACTTTTTTTAAAGAGTTATGCTCTAAAGTCATTGATATTGAAACAATGGAGAAACTAGAACATTCAATTCCTATTATCCTATGTAAGCTTGAAAGAATATTCCCTCCATCTTTTTTCGATGTGATGGTTCATTTGACCATACATTTAGCAACTGAGGTTAAACTTGCTAGTCCAGTTCAATATCAATGGATGTATCCTATTGAGAGGTACTTATTCAGTTTAAAAAACTATATACACAATAAAAACAGACCAGAAGGTTCAATTGCAGAAGGATATCTTATAGAGGAAGCCACAATATTCTGTGAAAGATATTTGAATCATATTCCAACAAAATTAAACAAAAGTGCATGATATAATGACGGTCCCATTGGTTCTGGGGTTTCTTCTTTTATATCTGTTGATGAGGCTCGTCAGGCACATCGACGTATCTTGTTTAATACTGATGAGGTCCTTCCATATTTAGAGTAAGTTCAATGGTTCATGTTTGTTAATATCTTTTTTCGTTTTTCTTTGGTTGGTTCTTAAACTAAGTTTACTCATTTTATGTAGATTGCATAAAGACTTGCTAAAATGTCAATCCTAGCTGGAGCAATTATCAAGTGTAGTTGGAACAACACAAGAACTTCATTGATTGGTTTAGAGAACACATTGATGAATTAAGCGGATATATTGGGATAACTGAAGAATTGAAGTTCTTGGCCCGAGGTTCCATGAATGCAGTAGTGTACTACCAAGCTTATTACATAAATGGATTTAAATTTGAAATCCAATCTGTGGAGAATGCACGTCTGACTCAAAATAGTGGAGTGGAGATCGTTGGTGATTAAGGAAAAGTGTTTTATAGGGTTTTGATTGACATAATGAAGGTTAAGTATATGAGCTCACCACCAAAATTTCTTTTCAAATGCATTTGGAGAGACATAGGGGCTGTGGAATGAAAATTGATGATTATAAATTCACGTATGTGAATACAACAAGGACTAGTTACGAGGATGAGTCTTTTATTTTACCATTACAAGTTCAACAAGTTTACTACAACAAAAATCCTACAAATGAAGATTGAAGCATTGTTTGTCGATGGAAGCCTAGAGATACCTATCAAATTCCAAATGAGGTACCACCTAAAAATGAGATATCACCAATGGAAGAAAGCGAGGATGATGCCATCCTTAGAAATATTGAGCCAAGTATACCAGAAGAAGGTGTACAAAATGGTGATCATGATGTTCAATGGGTTAGGTAAGAACTTGGTGATGGTGTACAAGTAGATGACGAAGACATCAATAAAATACAAACAATAAAGAAAAAGAAAAATTCAAAGAGAAGGAGAACCAAATAGGTAGTAAACTTCTAACTTTAAGTTGTTTTTTTGTCATTCAGAACTAATATTTAAGACTTTGCTGGCAATTAAACATTTATATATATACTTTCTGTGTTGTTTAGACACTAGTTCACAATTCATACATATTGAGTTGTTTTGATTTAAACATGCAGAAATATGCCATTGAAATTACATATATGTCCTGAAACAAGAAAGAGCAGACCTATGTCTTCAATTCTAGGGTGTAACCAATTGATTGGTTCAATACAGAGAACAGGACACAAGACAGAACAGAGCAGACCTATGTACAATAGACCTTTGGTAACTAATTTTACATTGTATTGTTTTTTTGTAAACGGTAATTGATATATATTACACTCAAACACTTGGCTATGAGAAACCATCACTAAGTGATGTAATATATATAATGTCCGTGGGAGTCGAACTCCCGACCTCTTGTCAACCACAAAGAGGCTTCACCACTAGACCAAGCGGCTACAAACATTTTACATTGTATTGTTGTTGATACATTACATAGATTTTACTTATAAAGTTTTCAAATTTACATAAATATTACATATACACCATGTGATCGTCCTACACAACCTACTCGATCAACTCAACATGCTCACATCACTTGTGCCACAACCCAATCACTAACCCAACGATACACATCATATGGTAACTAATTGCTCATTGCATGTATAGTTGTGGATATATTACATATATTTTACTTACAACTTCATATTTTCAATTGCTCCTTCTCATAATAGACATATGACATGTCCTCGTGTGAGCATGATACATGAGGAGTGTCGTCCACCGTGTGCTAAAAGGCACAATTTTAGTTCCAATAGGTCATCGGCTACATCTCAACCTGTGACTCCATTAGTCACACAAAATGGTAACTAATTTCAAATTACATGTATAGTTGTAGGTACAATAAATGTATTTTGCTTATAACTTCTTTTTCTTTTAGTTGCTCCTACTATACAGACATCATATGAGGGTCCTTTTGTGACCAATGAGGAGAAGGAGTTTGTTGGGTCCTATCATGAAGAGGATGTGTCTCCACAAATGACAAAATCATATGGTTTTGCCTCTACTGGTGAGTTATATCTTAAATCACATGTTATATATTAAAGAAATATACTTGATACATGTACAAGATATTGTGATCACTTGATATTTTTTAATCTGATTCTAATTCATGCTAAACTTTTACAATAGTTGAGAGGCAATGTAAAAAGTCTGGTAGGGGTGTGACCACATGGAAAGAAGTTCACATAATAGATGGTAAAAAGCGGAAGATTACATTCAGAGATGGTCAACCTGTTGGGGCTTTTGCACAAAAGTTATCCACTGCATGTGGTTTGTATGCCAGATCAAAGAGTTACTTTTTAATTTACAAGGAGTGGGAAGGTCAAAAACCCAATAGTTTCGATGATGTACTTGCTGACATGCAGGTATTAGTTATAAGTATTAATTCTTTATGATTTGAAAAATTTTATAGTTTATATTGTATTTTTTTGGATGATGTGTTTAACTAGTAACATCTTATTGTAGAAAGAATATTTCAAGTTTGTGGATCCTTATGAGCTGGAAACAGATATGGTGCTTGTAGTTAACTGGATTAGATGTGCCCTTTAAAAGGCAGTTTGTCAATTTCGTGCATGGTTAAAATCCAAGTATTATAACAAAGAAGACTTGACAGTAGAGCAATGTCGCAATTCACAAGCAAAAGGTTAACTGATGTACAATGGAAACTATTGCAAGAATTTTGGGAGGATGAAAAGAAAAAGGTAAAAGGTATAAATTGTTATTTATATGTTTATGCTATATTTTGAGTTGCTATTTTATGTTTTATAATTATCTTACAGGCGGAGGCGAAGAGAAATGTTTGTAATTGCAAACATGACAAACCTGTTCACACAACAAGTGCAAAGGCAACAGCCTGTTATAAAGAAGAGTTGGTAAGTTATTTGTTGATTCACTATTAGAATAATCATTATTAGCATGCAAATGTTAAAGTTTTTTTTTTGTTCTCACTCAAATTGGTTTTGGTTCTTTGAACCAATGTCTTTTTTTAGTTATTCCGTTGATAAAGAGCAACGTTGGATTTTATGCAACGTGTGAAGTTGGGACCTAATTATTATGAATTAACAGCATATCTAATACAACATCAAAAAAAGAATGGTGAATATCCTAATGAATACACCATGCAAATGTAAGTCATTTTTATATTTCTTTTATGCATATTGTTCCATATTAAAATACATGTGATAATTAACATTCTATCTATTAATAGGAGCAAGTTAAGGAAAGAAGCGATTTAATGGGTATCTCAAATAGCTCAGAGCCGGTTGTGCTTCGTTCAGTTCTTGACGATGTTTTTGGAGGCCATCATGGAGGCTACGAAGAGGCCAAGGTTCTGGATGTTCTAGATCCATGATGAAGATACACCAGAGCATCGTGCCTCTCATCTATCTGTAAGCTTAGTAAATGCAAAGTTACAACAATTAGCAAATGAAAATAAAGATCTCAAAGAAAAGATGGCCAAGCAACATGAAGATTCTTTGAAACGAGAAGGAGAAATGCACGAGGAGATGGCACAATTAAGAGCTTTGGTTCAGATTGTGAGTTACTACATAAATCATTAAAGTTTTGTTAAATTAGTGCAATCATATGAAATTAATTATACCATGTCTATAAATATGCATAGTCTTTCTTCTGGAATGACAAGTTAGGAAGTGAATGATGTGTAATGAAAATGGAAAGGTAATATATCTTTAACTTAATTTTTTAGTTCACTAGGAAAGAAAGGTAATATATATGCAAGGAAATGATATAAAAAAGGAAATTTAGTGGTTACTTAGTCATTCAAATCTTAAAAGTTACCACATATCATAAGAACTTCTTGGTAAGTAGCATCTAGCTGACAAGATGGTTGTTTCAACATAAGAAGATGACCTTGAGAAAGCGTAGAGAATTTACAATACAAGGCATGCAATTTACAACTTAGGTTGCATATTTATTTATCCAAAATTGTGTGTTTTTCATGCTTGGATTTGTCTGTGATAGTTCCGAAAACAATTGAAAATCATAGTTGTCTTGACAATTTGGAGATAGATTATCGACAGGTATTAGCTTGTAAGGATGCAATATATGCTATTCATATTGTTAAAAATTGTGTTTTTTTTCATGCTTGCATATTGTCAAGATCAAGATATACATGCACTTTGGGGCCCCATCCCTTTTAAATTTTACAAATCATGGTTTTCCTATGAAGGTATAGAACAAGTCATCAGGGAATTTTGGGGGCAAAATGGTTACCCTCTGTCTGTTACATCCCCTGTTTCTGAGTTCAGTTCTAAATTAAAGAATTTAAAAGCTATACTCAAAAAATGGTTAGAACCAATTAAAGCTTTTAGGAAAAAAAGACTCAGAACTATTGAAGTTTTAATTGAGGAAATGGATAGTCTAGTTGAAGACTCTGAGAAGATTGACTGGGTTCAGAAAAAGGCATTGAGAGTGGAACATCTTTCTCTCCTTAAAGAGCAAGAGGTATATTGGAGACAAAAATCTAGAATCCAATGGTTGAAAGAAGGAGACTTGAATACCTCCTTTTTTCATAATATGGTTAAATGCCATAGGAGGAACAACAACATTTCCTCTGTCCTAATTAATAACAGAGTCTCTACTACTCACTCTGAAATTTGTGGGATAGCAAAGAACCACTTTATTGGGTTATTCAATAAGGGTGTTTCTCCTCATATGACTATGGATTGGGATGCTTTAATTCCTGCCAAAGTATCCTTTCCAGAACAGCTAGAGATTCCTTTTGAGGAAGAGGAAATTAGGAGAAGTGTATTTCACCTGGCAGGGGATAAGTATCCAGGTCCTGATGGATTTCCCATTTTCTTTTTTCAACACTTCTGGGAACTTCTGAAGGAAGAAATAATTAATATCTTCAATGTATTTTACTGTTCTAATGATCCTGACTTCCTATCCTCAGTCAATCAGACTTTCATTGCTTTAATCCCAAAAAAGTTGGGGGCCATTAGGATTCAGGACTTTAGACCTATCAGTTTACTCAATAGCATTTATAAAATAATCACAAAGACTTTGGCCTCTAGGTTAACTCCAGCTCTTAACTCTGTCATTGATGCATCACAGTGTGCATTTCTGACAAAGAGGTCCATTGGGGATTGCTTCCTGATTGCTCAGGAAACCCTTCACTATATGAAGTCTACTAATATCAAAGGTTATTTGTTGAAAATAGACTTTGAAAAAGCTTTTGATAATGTTAACTGGAGTTTCCTCCTTGATTCATTATCAGTCCTGGGTTTTGGTGATAGGTGGATCTTGTGGATTCGTATGTGTATACAAACTGCTAAATTTTCAGTATTAATCAATGGATCACCTAAAGGATACTTTGGGGCAACTAATGGGCTAAGGTAGGGTGATCCCCTGTCCCCACTTCTGTTCATCATTGCTTCTAATGTTCTGAATGCAATGTTGAAGGTAGCCATGAGAAATAATCTTATTGCTGGGATCACATTTCCCAATGGTGGCCCTTCAGTGGTTAATTTACAATATGCTGATGATACTTTATTATTTCTGACTGATAATAAGGAGAATCTGATCAATGTCAAAAGAATTCTATGTTGCTTTCAGACTTGCTCTGGTCTCAAGATAAACTTCCTTAAATCTTCATTAACAGGAGTGGGGGTAACTCAGACAGAGCTTTTATCCTGTTGTGACATTTTGGGGTGTGAGAAGTTAGATTTACCTATCACTTATCTTGGACTGCCACTGCACTTTAAAAAAGCAAATGCTTCTAATTGAGATCCTGTGATTGAAAAAGTTTCTAAGAAGCTTTCTTCATGGAAGGCCAAACACTTATCATTAGGGGGAAGACTCACTTTGGTAAATGCTGTGTTGTCAGCTATTCCAACTTACTACTTGTCTGTACTTCATATGCCTTCAAAAATAGAGAAAAAATTAGATGCTTTAAGAAGCAAATTTCTTTGGAATTCCTTAACTAATAATCAGAAAGGGAGGCATCTTATTAAATGGTCTCACATATGTAGATCAAAAAGACAAAATGGCTGGGGAATTGTCAATCTAAAAAACTTTAGTGCAGCTCTCAAGATCAAGTTATTATGGCAATTTTTCTTTAATGATTTCAATCCTGGTTGGAAGGCACTGGTTAAGTCTAGGTATTTACATAGGGGCCCTGGAGCACTACTAAATTCTTCTACTGCCCTTTGTTCTCCACTGTGGAGCTATTTAAAGCAGGGATTTGATTTCTTCAATTGCTTTACTTCTGTAGTGCTTGGCAATAGTAGTAACACTATGTTCTGGAATCATAAATGGTGCAATGATTGTCCTTTATATATCTCTATGCCTGAGCTATATAGTGTAGCTAGATTTAAAAAAGCTAATGTAAAACAAACGGTGGACTATTTCCACAGAGACTTCAATAGATTGTTTATCTCATCCCAAAGTGATACTTTTAACTCCAATTTGCTTCAGGATCAGTTGGAAAATTTTGTTACTATTCTGCAAACTTTAGCTTTGGGTAATGGTGATGATAAATTCATTTGGCGGCCCCCCAAAGAAAGCCCTTTCTCGGTTAAGGCAGCATATAGTATTCTTAATGATGGGGGTCTTCGTAATGGTTTCTACCAATGCATTTGGGCTAGTTCCACTCCATTAAAAGTCAAGCTCTTTGCATGGTTAGTAATTCAGAATAAGAATTTGACAAAAGCAAATTTGTTGAAAAGAGCATGGTCTAGATCTCCATTATGCACATTCTGTTTGGTGAGCATTGAACATAACAATCATTTGTTTTTAAATTGTTCTTTTGTGACAAAGATTTGGGATTTTTTCTTGGTCTCAGCATTATATCCTGGTCATTTTTCTGTGGCAGAATTATTTTTATCTTCCCCTCATCTAAAATATTATTTGCCTTATTCTGGTTGGACTATGTTGCTTCAAATCATCCTCTAGCTGATTTGGAAAGAAAGGAATAATAGGATTTTCCGAAATTCATGTAAATCTACTTCTACTATTATTTCTGATATTATCTACTTGATGAATCTCTGGATAGATAATCTTGTTGCAGGATTTGAGAAGGAGGAGATGAGGCAATTTATGTCTGCCATGGCTTCTCAGCCTGTTGACTCCTCCAATCTTTCTATTCCCTCCACTTCCAGAATCCCTTCTGGAGCTGATTCTATGCCCCTTGGTGACTCAA
Source organism: Posidonia australis (assembly GCA_024699735.1). Classification (NCBI taxonomy): domain Eukaryota; kingdom Viridiplantae; phylum Streptophyta; class Magnoliopsida; order Alismatales; family Posidoniaceae; genus Posidonia; species Posidonia australis. Next base: position 12,984 of record JAMKQA010027725.1, read on the forward strand.
GGAGAGGGACTCTGCCCTCTGATGGACTCTAATTCTCCTCCTGAGTAGCTATTTCTCCTCTGCATCATTGATGTAATATTTTGACACTATTTTTGGGCTATTTGCCATGGGAGATGTAATATTTTAATACAGTACAATGTTTTCTTACCGGGCACTTCAAGCCGATGAAATATAAAATATCTAAACCTTTACCAAAAAAAAAAAAAAAAAGATATACATGCACTGAATATACAGAAATTCTGAGAGCTTAACTTGGAATAGCAAAGAGAATGGGATTCAGTTTTAGTGGTAGGTAATTTAAACTTCACTATTTCTTTGTTTCAGTAAATAGACTTTTTGTGTAATTAACATTTTCTATAAATATTATACCAAAAAAACAAAAATATTTCTATCTTCAAATCAACTTCTGGATCAAATTTGTGACCAGATTGAGATTTATTTGGCACGTTATTGCTGTTTTTTAAGAAAAACTGAAAATTTGTGTTACACATAATAAACTACGCGTGTAGCCTACACAATTTGATTTCTATTGTCACCAGGATCATGAATTATGTTTTCCATTTGTTACACAATCTGATTTCTATGTGTTGCCCCTGAATATTCTATTGTTGCCTGAACGTGTTGCTCTTGAATGGTTTCTATCATTTGTTATACAGTCTGAGATAAGTTGCTCTTGAATATGTACTCTGTAACCTATGTACATTATGTCATTCTTGGAGATATGCGTTTGACTCTTGTTAGCTCAGTTAGTCCTCCGCTTAGAATCAGACTGGCCACCTACAAGTGTGTTGCTTCCCGCTTATTTGGAGATGATGTGCCTGTATTTTACTTGGAAAACAAATTTTGTCTTGACACATGAGATCCAAATGCAAACGAGGGTGTTTATGCCCAATAGAGAAGATGGAAAGTGTAACCATGCCGACAATAGCCTCTGACTTGGCACGAAAGGCCAAATACGCGAGGGACGGCAAAGTCACGGTAAAAATAAAATAAAAATGCAGGAGTCGCCACCTAGTTTATTAAAATGGAAGACAAGGTAAACCATAAAAGATTCATTCAAATCATGTGTATAAAAACTAATGGAAAAGGTCTTGGTAAACCAGAAATAGGTAAGGATCCCTGTTACGCTCGAGGAAGGTATTAGGCATGTACGCCCGATAAATCGATCTTTTATAGGTTTCTCATTTGCTTATGAAATGTCGGCTTTTCAGCCTTTATTGTACGCCCGAGGGCGATATGCCATGCCATACTAAGTGAGTGATGTCTTATGCTAAATAAGGGTGCAGGGAGTGCAGGGGTGTGTCGTAATGCTCAGAAATATCGCTCACATATCGGGTCAGGTGTCGATGCAAAGATATTGCATAATAAGATCAAGGATATAAGTATTTTGAGCGATTTTTCATCCTTGCTTTACTACATGCAATGTATGATCTAACATGCACAAAAGGTTAAAAACAAAAAAGGGTCTTCCTAGATATACCAAGGAAGAAAACCAGAGAAAACGGAAAGCAAATCGAAGCTAAAAATCATGCGAAAACTTATTGTGTGCTACTGAAAACAGGCTGATGCGCCTGTTAGGTGCGCCAGACTGGTGCTCCAGTCTAGTGCGCCACCTATGTGCTCCTGTGTGGGTCAGAAAGATGTGCTGGGGAGAAACAGAAATCCATGCAGTATAAAATCATATGTAAATGCGCTCAGAAAATTATGCAATGTAAAGTTCTTGTAAATGGAAAATATCCTTCAAAAATGAAAGACATGCAAGTATGAGAAGCTCATGGATCTTGTGCTCAAGGGCTAGTAGCCTCACACAAGGTCACATCCTACTTATGCTGAATGAAAACAACAAGGTTCAACCATGTTACTGGATCTTGGGCTGATGCATAGAATCTCCACAAGGGAGCTAAGTGCAATCAGCCTACCAGATTTTGAACCATGGACTGAAAATCCAAAGGGTAAAACGACTTAGAAAACAACATTGTTTGAAGCTGAAACCATGTATGCACAATCATGAAATACCAAGGATTCGCCACTGAAAGAATCAGACTCAAAACTATTCGGGAAAATATGCAGATGGGGATGCAAAATAGGGTGATCTATTCTCTGACCAGTCTGGTGCACCATAATGGTGCGCCAGAGTGGTGCTCTGATTTGGTGCGCCACTCTGGTGCGCCATATAGGTGCTCCAGAATGGTGCTCCCCAGAAAATCTGAATCAGACTGCAGTCTGATTCAGAATTTTGGTTCAGATTCAGAGAGGTAACTTCTGTTTATTAAGCCCGTTATGCAAAATGATAAAAACAGCAATATGATAAGATGAAAATGAACAGAAAACTCTTTTCTTCTTTATTTGATTAAAAAGTGAAATAAGACATTGGGTTTATTGCAGAAATGCTTATACAAGATCCTAAATAGCATGTATGAAATGATAAACTTGACAAGACATATACAAGTGATGAATATGTAAAGAAACATGTTTATTACGTATTCAAGTGCAAATGCATGGATCATTGTAACATCTGTGCTTGGATTTTTCCATTTTAATATAAGCCATGGATTTCTTGTAATTATATGTATATGGTTTATTAATGGTAAATCCCATTTGTGTTTGTGGTTGTGGGTTCCCTCTGTGTTCTGTGCTCTGGTTTCTCCCCTGTGGTGTGTTTCTGTGGCCAGTGGGTCGGTTCTACCTTGAGAACTGTGCTTGTGGTGGACCCACTTGGGCTTTGGGCTTGGGCCTGGACTCAGTCAAGAGTCGGCTGGGCCAGCTGTGCGGTGCTTTGAACCCGTCTTCCTCTTCCCGACCCCGTGAGCCCTAGCAAGAGAAAGGCTGCATGATCTGTCTCCTCCGCGCAGAGCTAGGCTTAGCTGGGGAGCGCCAGTGGGATTCGGGGAGGCTGGCATGGCGGGGAGCTATAAGAGGAGGTGTTTGGCTTGGGGGAGAAGCAGAGGTGTTGAGAGGGAACGAGTGGAGTGGGTGGTTGCTGCGAAGGCTGCGCGCGTTTGGAGAGCTCGCGCGAGCGTGGGGAGGTTGGGCTGGTACCGTGCACCACCGGAGGAGGGTACGCGAGGCTCGTCGGAGCCAGGTACGCATCCTCATCCCTTCTTCTTCTCCGTTTGCAACATGTGCCATGTTAGGGCAAAAATGAATTTAATGCATGGAAATGTTGTATAAATCATGATAAAATGTGGAAATGATGTGAATGAGTTAGATAGCATGTTTAGGATGTAATCATGCTATTTTATG
>JAMKQA010027726.1:0-12822 GCA_024699735.1 Posidonia australis
ACATTGTCCTCTAAAAATTCTATTGTTTCTTTCCCTCCAAATGGACCATAAAATGACTTGTATCAAGGTATGCCTACCCTTTGCTGAGAAATTTACTTATATCTCAACAAAAGTATTCAAAAAAATATATATAATTGTTCCAAAATCTTGCATAACATTAGTCCTGAGGGGGGATTAAGTCCAGTGGATTAAGCTGTGGTGTCGAAAGAGCAAGAGAAGACTACTCCAGATCAAGATCGTTTTCCATGGATTGCAAGACACTGATATTGTCGTCCTTCTCAAATCCTGAACCCAAAAAGTTAAACCAAGAATGACAAAGAGAAAAGATAGTGTTAGTTACCCTGTTTGAAGAAGCACATTGTCCTCTAAAAATTCTATTGTTTCTTTCCCTCCAAATGGACCATAAAATGACTTGTATCAAGGTATGCCTACCCTTTGCTGAGAAATTTACTTATATCTCAACAAAAGTATTCAAAAAAATATATATAATTGTTCCAAAATCTTGCATAACATTAGTCCTGAGGGGGGATTAAGTCCAGTGGATTAAGCTGTGGTGTCGAAAGAGCAAGAGAAGACTACTCCAGATCAAGATCGTTTTCCATGGATTGCAAGACACTGATATTGTCGTCCTTCTCAAATCCTGAACCCAAAAAGTTAAACCAAGAATGACAAAGAGAAAAGATAGTGTTAGTTACCCTGTTTGAAGAAGCACATTGTCCTCTAAAAATTCTATTGTTTCTTTCCCTCCAAATGGACCACAAAATGACTTGTATCAAGGTATGCCTACCCTTTGCTGAGAAATTTACTTTTAATGGAAGAATAGAAGAAAAGATATCAGTAAATGAAGTAATAGCAGGATACAAATGCGTCTGCAAGAAGGAATGCCAAAACTGCTGGAGCAAAAGCGCAATTAATAAATAAATGTTCTATTGATTCTTGATAACTATTACAAAAAATGTATCTGTCAGAGCCTGTCAAGTCCTTTTTACACAAATTAACTTTAGTAAGAACTTTATTAAAAATCACCAGCCATGTAAATAATCTGACCTTTAGAGGGACCCAACTATGCCAGATATGCTCAAAAAACCTAGTTCTAATCCCACCATCGTTAAGAGTCTCATACCCTATTTTGACAGCGTAGTTGCTGGTGGAATTTGTCCATTCCATAATATCCTCTTTCGGACGTAGCATAGTAGCATTAATAATCTCTGTGAATAGATCAGCTTGAACTTGTATGCAGTCCGAATCAACCAAAGAAGGGAGACCATTAAAAAGTTTGTGAAAGTCCTGAAAATAAATTCTAATTGTTCTCGCTATTGCTTTTTTGTAATTGGCTATTTGATATAGATTAGGGAGCATATGTTTTAATTTTCCCCCATGCCTCCAACAATTTTCCCAGAATATGGTATTATGACCATTATTGACATGAAAGGTGGTGAAGGTATTAAGAAAATGAAAACAAGCCTTTATTTGTAACCAAATAGAGGATGCTCTACTTGATGAGGAATTCAACAATTCCCTTGACCAAGATCTCGAAAAATAACGAGCCTTTAGAATTGCTTTCCACTTAAGAGAGTAAGTATGTGATAGTAGTTGCCATAATAGCTTAGTCTTTAAGGCTAAATTGAAGTTCTTAACATTGATGATACCCCAACCCCCTTGATTTTTAGCTTTACATAGACACACCCACTTAGCTAGGTGTAGTGTAGATGTAGAAGAAGATTTCTAAAGAAAGTTGCATCTAAGTCTATCAATTACTTGAGTCACCTTAGCTGGTAGGTGGAGAACGGAGAGGTAATATGTAGGGATAGCTGATAACACAGAATTGATTAAAGTAAATCTGCCACCTAAAGATAATTGTTTGACTTTCCACAAGGAGAGCTTTTTTGTCAACTTTTCTATAACAGGTGCCCAATCTGAAAAAGACGCTCTTCTGTAGCATAAGGGAAGGCCCAAATATCTGATCGGAAGAAGGGAAGTGGGGCAACCAATAATGCTAGCTGATCTATTGATGGTGTCCACAGGGACACCAATACCAGTAAGAGAAGATTTTTGAAAGTTTATTTTTAGACCTGAGCAAGTTTGAAAACAGCATAAAATCTGTTTAATATTAATTATATTTTCTGCTGTAGCGGCAAGAAATAATATAGTATCGTCTACATATTGTATATTCACAATGTGTGGGCCATCATTAGGCATTTGAATACCCGTGATCAAGTGTTGTTCCATAGCTAAAGAAAGCATCCTATTAAGGACGTTAGTCACTACTATGAAGAGAAGAGGTGATAATGGATCACCTTGGCGTAATCCGTTTGAGGTATGGAGGTATCCTTTAGGCGAGCCATTGATTAATATGGAAAATCGAACAGTGGAAATGCACATCTTAATCTAATTTTTCCATAAGGGGCCACAACCCATTCCTGATAATGAATCTAGAAGGAAGTCCCAGTAAACATTATCAAAAGCCTTTTCAAAATCCAGTTTAAAAACATAACCGGAAATATTCATAGCTTTCATATAGTGAAGAGTTTCTTAGGCCACTAAGAAACAATCTCTAATGTGTCTACCTGGAATGAAAGCGCATTGTGAATTGTCTATTATTGTGTCTAGAACAGGAGAGAATCTAGAAACCAAAGTCTTAATTATAATTTTATATAGACTATTTACCAGACTGATTGGTCTATAGTCTTTCAAACTTTGAGCACCTTCTACCTTGGGAATCAAAGCAACGAAAGTTTGATTAATTAGGGCTAAAAGATCATACTCAAAGCAAGTATGTAGGTAGGTGAATACTTGCAGAATATCAGACTTAAGCAGGTCCCAAAATCGCTGAAAAAAACCTAAAGAGAAGCCATCAGGACCTGGGGCCTTATCACCAGGTAATGATTTGATGTTATAATGTATTTCTTCAAGCAAAAATTCAGCTTCCAAATTCTCAGGATGCTGAATCTTTGAAGGCAATAATAAATCCCAGTTTAATGGTGGAGTGAAGCCTCTAGGTTTATTAAAAACAGAGAAGAAATGATCCTCCACTTCCTTGGAGATTACAGAAGGGGACGTAGAAATGGCATTCCTAATTTTGAGTGAGTATATAGCATTTTTCCTCCTACGATATGTAACCATGTTGTGGAAAAAGGAAGTGTTCAAATCCCCCTTCTGAAGCCATTGGATTCTTGATTTTTGCTTCCAGTAAACTTCTTGTTCATAGAGCAAGGTCTGGTGTTCATTAAGAAGATCCCTCTTGAGAGTCACTAATGTGTCTAGGAGTTGAGAAGATTCTGCCAAAGAATCAATCCACTTAATTTGTGACTCAATAGTTTGTAGTCTGTAATATCTTTTTTGTCTAACAGGTTTGATCCAACCTCTAATTTGCTTTTTAAGTATTTTCAGTCTGTAAGCAAATCTAACCACAGGGGAAGAGGAGAGGCAACTATATTTGGAGGTAGGCCAACAGGATTCTATAAATGGTACAAAACCTTCAATAAGTAGCCAAGATTTATAAAATTTAAAGGGGATAGGGCCCCAATTAGTAGGAATGGTATTCAAAGAAATTGGGATATGATCAGATACCACTCTAGAATGTCCCTTACAGTAGGAATTAGGGAATTTGTCAACCCAACTTGATGTAATCAGAAATCGATCAAGTTTAACCAAAGTGGGAAGAGACTGCATGTTGGACCAAGTGAATTGAAAATTATTTGGAGAGATGTCCACTAACAGATTATCGTTGATAAAGGCGTTGAACAATTTCATATCAAAAGATATGTTGCTTCTATTAGAATGTTCATTAGTGAACCTGGTCAAGTTAAAGTCTCCCCCAATAATCCAATTGGGGTTTATCCTATTTCTGATGAAATGAAGCTCCTCTAGGAAAATACTTTTAAGCCTATGATCACATGGGCCATAGACCCCAGTAAGCCACCAATCAAATGCATCCGAATGATTTCTAAAATGTAAAGACAAACTGAAAGAAACATAAATAGTAGAGATTAGAGAAAAATCTCTATCATCCCAACCAATTAATAGTCCCCCAGAAGCCCCAATTGATGGAAGAAAGGACCACTTATGGAGTAATCCAACTCCCAGATGACGGAGAGTTCCAGGAGAAAAATCCTCCAATTTAGTCTCACAAATTATGAGAAAATTGCATTTTGTAGTTCTTACTAAGTTATGTACAGCTCTTTTTTTATCATCAGAACCCAATCCTCTAATATTCCATGCTAATAAGATCATGATTATTGGGAGGACATAGAAAGAAAAGCCAAGTTCTTAGCTGAGTGGGTATTATCCTGTAATTGTATACTTGATAAACCTTGATCTCGTCGAACAGTATCTAGGAATTGCCTAGCTTCTCCATTATTATGGAGAGAAATGGCCAACGATTGACAAAAATTAATGAACTGTTCGTAAGAGTCTCAAGTAAGTGCATCATGAAGTAAAAGACTAGCATTTGTATCAGAATGAGAATAAGTTAAATTAGAGTAAGTAATGTCAAGATGTAACTCAGTGTACGAATTAGAAGAGTTAACAAATGGAGAGTCACTAATACCTGGAGCATGTACCGGGGTGGAAGGAAGGGATGCAGCAACCATTTCAAAAGGACCAGCCAAGTCATCCTTCTCCAAGTAATTGAAAACAGCAAGCATCTTTTTAAAATTAGCTAAAGTGAAATGCCTGGCTTTAATCTCTGCTGCCACGAAATTGGAGGTGTGCGTCGAGTCAGGACTGGTCCCAACAGGTAAAGGAATATCCAACTCAGGATCAGCATAAGTACTGGGAGTAGGTAGGAGACCCAAAGGATTTTCAGGAGGAGGGATGGCCCCTATGGGAGGATTGCTCGAACGTGTCCATACGTTTTTACCCCCCAGAGGTTCTAGGCCCTTTGCCACCACGCCAACCATAGTTGCCACCACGCCAGAGGTTCTAGGCCCTTCGCTCTCATTCTCGCTATCGCTCTCGCTCTTCTGTTTTGCGCTTTTTCCTTTGCCCTCATGGGTTGCCGTCGGGGAGGATCGGGTCGTCTGGCTCGTCGACTGCTCCTTAGCGCCACTAACTTCGACTGGCAAGCTTTCAAAGATCGTTTGCTGGAAAAGGAGGACGAGATCCCTTCCCCTTCTCGTTCGTTGTCGCGCAGCCACAGGCGCCTGGCGTCTCGTAGTCGTCATGGTCCTTTTGGGAAAAAAACCTCGCAGGTATGCCACTCCGCCCCCATTTCTTTCTCTTCTTCTCCTTTCTCCGGGAATATGCCACGATCGTGGAACTTTTCAATTTGCAGGGGGAGATTCTCCGCCTCCTGGTTTCTGCACGACAACTTTCGCATCTCTTGGAGCTCTATGGTGGAGCCAGGTTCTGATTTTTGGCTTATTTTAAATGTTAATCTTGTGGTTATGCCAAAAACATTACATACTCATGCATTTTTCTGTCTTTCCACTTGTATTTTGTGGAAGGATTTTGGTTCGATTAAGGGTTTAAATAATCTCTGTTGTTCTTTTCGAACAACATTCTTTTCCCTCAAACCCTTGGTCTCAGTAGGTTGTTCTGATGAGGTCGATTCTAACATTGTTCTTTGTGGATCTTCGCTCATTGAGGCTGTTGGACAAAGCGACGTGGAGTTATGGCTCCCCTCCGCTTTTGATCTGGTTTTTGATCCTCTTACCTTCCCCAGAGATCTCCCTTCACCTATTGGTCCTCGGCGACGGGAGGGGGTTTTGTCCCGGAGTAGTCGCTGGGGCACATCACCGACAACGACGGCTTCGTCGTCTCAGGCGTGGAATTTCTCTAGCTTCTCTCCTCCTAATCTTAATTTTAATTCTGATAATTTTACAGTAGAAAATCACTGTTCTCGTAATTCAAATGATGATTTTTCTTTTAATGAGGATAATACTGTCTTCAACCATCACTCTCTTTCAATGGTTGCGGGGGTATCCTTACCTTCATTTTTTGGATTACGATCCTTCCTATTAATTAACAATTCTTCACCCATGGCATTAACTAGCAATACGACGCATGTCAGACCCCCCCGCACCATGGAATATTGCCCCTGCCTCAGACAGTTCTGATAGCGGTTCTGAGTTCGCTTTGAATTCTGCATGAGATTCTTCGAGTCTCGCGAAGCCTGCCTCTTTTAAATCATTTAGCTCCCAAGTTGTTAGACTTATTTGTCCGATGCGACACACACAACTGTAGAAATTCTCCCGCCCATCTACTCCTCTCTGCGCGAGGTTTCGTGCGTATCACAATATATCTCTGACATTGACACACCTCTTAATATTGAGATTTCCTCTGGCAAAAGATATTTCTTTGACACCACCATATCTCCTCCTTCCCTGTCTTGCGAAACAAGCAACAGTTTCACTGTCCTTTCTTCTCCAGTAAGTACACACTATTATCCCAGAATCACCTCTCCGAACCTTCCAAACTTTTCTACTTCCTCTGAAGGTTGGACAAAGGTGACTCGCAGGAAATATACTTCCCCTCAGGTAATTTTTTGTCGTAAGTCGGGTAGATGCTTTAAATGTGGTCTTCGTGGGCACCAGATAAAACGATGTAAATTTTCTGGAACTTGTTACAGGTGCAAAGCCCGACTCATTCTGCTGCGATTTGCAAATTTTTTCAGGATTCTCCCTCTCTTCCCCAGCATCACTACAACATGGCTGGCCTCACCACCCTATATCCTTCCACACTACCCCCTTCAGAGGCGGTATGCGACCGGTTTCTAACTCTATCTAGGAGTGCTATAGTTTCCTCACACTCTTCTCAGCTAACCAAGCAGGCCTTGGTTGATCATCTTAACTCATGTTGGCCAAACTCTTCTGAGATCGAAGTACAAGACTTCTCTTCTGGCAAATTTCTCTTAGTATTCTCCTCATCTAAATGCAGAAATGAATACTTACGCAAGTATGGAGCCTCCCTTCAACTTATATATGCCTCTTTTATTCCTTGGTCTCCAAACTCTAACGCTGTTCACACTTTGAAGGAAGTAGGGGTGTAGCTTAGGTTAGAAGGGATACCGCATCATCTCTGGAATGTTGACCTTTTTCATCATATGGTTTCTAGTTTCACGGAACTGTTGGAAGTGGACTTATCTTTGGACTCTGTTAAGCATCTGAGGTTCGCTAGGGTCCGAGTTAGGGTTCACCCTGGCAAAGTTATCCCAGACTACCGCTACTTTGCCTTTGGGAACCTGGTATACCCTATTCGATACAGACAAAATTGGGATATTTGCTCCGCTACCTCTTCACTATCTAACCCTTCTTCCAATTGACATGAGAGTTGTACATTCAAAAATTTTTCCCATTTTTTAATACAAATTAAACCACTATAATTTAATCCACTTTATTGACTATGACATACTTTAGTTTTTATACTTGTTTATATTTTTCATTGATTAAATTGTTCGTTTTAGCAACTATGACTTACTGAAATTTATTAAAACATAGGACCTTTTTTAGATGAAGCATTTCCTATAGTTGGGTTGCAACGAAAATGCAACCACATATGTTGTGTAGTATGTTGATTTATTCCAGAAGGTTAATTGAACTTAAAATTTAAAAACCAAAAAAGGGGAAAAGAAAAATAAAAAGAAAAGAAGAAGAAGTGTGGCTACAATCAATATGGCTAATTGTAGGTCGATCACTCACAACCTCGTTAGGTTAAATTAGGAAACGTGTATTTCAAAGCTTGATATGGTTTATGAGATATTTATCTGGTATCTGTATCTATATTTGTATCTCTTTTTTTAAAGGATATGAATTATTCGTATCCATCTCAAGTGGATATAGACATGGATATTATTTTTTAAATCTTCAATAATATTTGATTCGTATCCATTATCCATATTATATCCGTATTATATAGATATATTCTTTAATTTTATTGTAATACATTTATTTTTAATGACAATAGTCATAATTTACATATTTTTATATGATTAGTTATGTAAAGTGTATTCACTTGCATATATTTGAAGCGTTAGAAATAAAAAAGATTCTTAATTTTCTACTATATTCGTTTTTAATCTGTGGTCACCCATAAAATATCGATATTGTATCCGTATTCGTATCAATTTTTTAAGAATATAGATATACACCTTTTATATCTAGATGATATCCACATCCATACTTTCAAAATAGATATGGATGTGGTAACACTTATATCCATACTTTATCTAATCCATTTGAATCCTTAATTATATCTTGTTAAAATCCATGAGATTCCAAAATCCTTTGTAGTTTTATCCCAATCTTTCTACCCTAACAATTACCACTACTTTTCCTTATTTTCAACGAGAAAGAAAAAATTAACTTTTTTTTGAGCAGTGAGTCAAATTAACTAACTACTTATTATAGGTAAATAAATAGAAAAAATGATGAAGTAATTTCTTGAAAATTAAACTAATGTCTGGGATTTATGAATACAAAAAAAACTTGAAAGGATGCTACTTTACCAAAGTAGCTAACATGGCTGGTTTGCCACATTTTTTAATAAAATTTTTAACAACTAAATACACAATAATTCAATTCATTCCATGTCCTACAACATATCTTTTTTTTTTTTTTTGAGTTTTTCACCATTAGTTCGAAACATTTAGTTTTAATAGTTCAAATTTATTAAAATTTGAAATATTTAGATGAAGAAGGTAGAAAAAAAAAATATAAAATAAAAATTGTAGTCAAGCAATCATGTTAGATACTTTGATAAAGCAAGCATCCTCTTTCAATCTTGAAATACTTGGTAGTTGTTGGAATGTAAAGTTCCTTTTCTAGCATGAAGTTGGGATTTAAGATTGTGGTGATGTGATCGATACTTTATGTACTTCCACTTTTTATCTTAAATGGAGATGCCTCAACCAAATACATTGCACCTTCTTTTTGTTTTACATCTTTCGTCGATGAACACGACGTCTCTCAAGATATGGTGATGTTGGATTCTTTCTTGTTCTCGTAGTGTCCGCACTACATGATGGTTTTCATGCGTGTTAGCTCTTCATCTTTTTATTATCATCTTGAAAACGACAATCTTCAAATGAGGATTGTGTTTGTTTTAATTTTTTAAGAATAATTTTTTTTATCTTGATAGCTAACTATTAGATTAAAAATCTAAAAAGTTAGACATGATTAGAACTTTTCCAAATGTTCGTATATAAAAAGTAAGTACCTTTGAAACTTCTAAGTACAAATTTTAACATACACTTATTACAATATATCATAACTTGTTATAGTTTATATAGAACCATTGAATCTATATATGAACTGATTTATATATTATGAGTTTCTAAATAATATGGATTTAGACGTGTATCTGATTAAGATATTTGGATTATATTTTGTTTTTTGAAACTTATAACTTAAAAATCTATTGATTCTTACCTTAAAATCATTAAATTTATATATGAATAAATATACATGTTAGGAGTTTTAAATAAAGCATGTACTTGATTCAGATGATATAAATTAAGATCCATTAATTACATTATACTTTTGAAACTTATAACACATATTTTGAAAATTATTCTTAAAATATTCAAATGAGGACAACTCTCAATCGATCATCTCCTTATTTGAAAAACAACAATTCCAATTAATCTTGTTAAGTGTGTGAAAAATAAAATAACACAAGCAGTACAAGAAAACTTAAAGGAAACTGATGATTAGGTGCAGGGATAAGGCTCGCATGCAAAAATACTGCGTTGAAGAGAAAAAGAAGTGGAAACTAAGAAAAAAGAGGAAGAACAATTACTCCCTTCATCTTGTGTGGTTCCCGAAATATTGACGAGCAAAGGCATACTTTAGTCAAAATATCTCCTAATAAAAGAGAGTCTTGTGGACATCTCTCTCTCTCCAATGATTTACGTCGCTCTTGGATTCTTTTCTTTTAAGGTTACTCCATCCTTGTGATCTACTAGAAAAAATTCCTCCCTATCTTTGCTGCTGCAAGGTCTTCATCAATGCGCATTATGGACTTCAAACTGATCAAAGGTTAGCATTTGGATTCATGAGATGTCAATGACCCAACTGTAAAATCTCCCTTGAAGATCTCGAGAAGTTATTAATGTAGATCCAATGTTACTTGTCTATTAACAGAAGGATTAGATAAAGTTTGAGGGGTGAGGTAACATAGCTTTACTTCAAAATTTTAATTCTTACTTCAAATCAATCTTGATAAGATTAATTCTTACTTCTAAATTTTCGAATATATTGATAAAATAAATTTATGAAGATACCTAATGGACGAAGTTTATTATAATTTGAAGAAGAGTGTCGAACATCTCATCAAACTCTATGAATCATAGAAGAAAAAAAAAACCTAACAAATGATGCTGTAATAGATGACTTATTTTTCATGAAAATAGGTTTCTTTGCGAAGGAGGGTGGACATTCTGTCGGTTTAATAAAACATAAGAAAAACTTATTTAAAGTGCAAAATAGCAAGTGAACTATTGCCTTGATCTTTTTCTGGAAAGACAGAGAAATTGAGATTTTGAAAACAGCATTGTTTTCTTGAAAGGACACTATTTGCAAGCAAGACAACAAAGACTGTTGTGCTGACCATGTAATAAAAGCCTACAGATTTAGTGAGTGTCTTAGAAATGACATAAAATTTAGGACTCCTCAGACACCCTTTACTTTAAGTGAATTCTCAGAGATGCTAAAATAAAAAATAAGTTTACCGTACTGTCACATGCGATATACTGTCTAGCAACATACTTATTCTGTCACCTCAATCTATCTCAGCAGATTGTGTAGATATAGTTAGTATAACAAATTCCAACAGAACAATATTCTTTTGTTTTACTTTGTTTATTCTTGATCATTTCTAGAATGATCCGTAGTTTTATATAAATAATTGTGTATGACAGTAATAAATGATCATCAGATTTCCCGATCTAACACTGTCAAAGATTATTTCAGTATAAGTGTTTTTTACTGTTAAGTTAGAGATATTGCCTATGTCAAATGAATTCATTTGCATGAGTTTTTCTCGAGAAATAAACTAAGATAGTTACAAATCAAATGAACACGTGAGATAAGGCTCTCATTAAAAAGGGATTTGAATCTAATGAAGCGTATACATTACTTATTTTCATGTGCTGGAACTTTAGATTAGAAATACACACGACTCAGTTCGATTTGATGCGATTCTGATAAGAACCATGAATCGAATCGTACTTATCGATTCTGATTGTATTAGAATCAAACTGAATCATACATATACTTTGAACTAAATCAAACCGAATCATCCAAAAATTGATCGATTCAGTTCGATTCTTAGTCTTAATTTAAATATTATACAATAAATATCTATTGACATTAAAAATTTGAATTTTCATGTCATTTGATAATATCTCCTAAACTTTTTGAAATAGTTAACAAACACTAGAAAATATTTACAACAATCAACTTCACTATAAAAAAATTATTATTTCAATACATGAAAAACCTATTGACATAAATGAAAATGGATATTAAATATCTAATACTGGACAAATAGACAATAAACATACATGAAAATTGAAAAACGAAAATAGACATTGAATAGCATAAATTGGACAACAGAATCACTACACAAATAAATAATAGCCATACATTAAAATTGAAAATTTTACTAGACATACATGAAAACTAAGATGTAAAAATGATATATATATATATATATATAATATTAATATATAGATCGGTTATCGATTTGATTCAGTTAACCATATCTAAAATCAAGAAGAATAAAAAACTGAACTATTAAGAAAGATTCTAAAATTTGAGAATCGAATTAGACCATTAAAAATGATTTAGTTAGAACTGGTTAAAAATGATCTTGATTTAATTTGATTAGAACTGATTAATCGAACCGTGTATATCCTACTTTGGACAGTAAACATCAAACTGTAATGTTTTTTTGAGAATTCACACCTAAGAAAATCGACAAATTTAAGACAAACCGAGCAAGGAAGTATAAAATAGAAGCCAACCTCTCCATTTAAGTGCTTGAATGGGTAGGTCGGCGCCTCCTTCGTCTGCTTGTGTTGAATTCCCTTGAGAAAATCCCTACCAGCCTACCAAGTCGCCTTTCAATCACAAACTACTCTGACTTACACAAGGTACATCAATACTGTATAAAGAACATTAAAAACCAACATTCCTTGGATGTTTCTTTCCCACAATACATATATATCCACAAACATACAAAATACATACATATGTGAGTATGTACATCAAACAATACATAAACAAATCCACAACTAGAGTTGGAAAACGGGCCGGGCTGGGTCGGCTCGGCCCAAGAAATGGCTAGCCCGCCCAGGCCTGGACCGGGCCGGCTTGGCCCAAGAAATGGCTAGCCTGCCCAGGCTTGGACCGGGTCAGGCCGGGCCAGGCCTGTTCCTGCAGACCATGGGCCCGGCACGGCCCATGGCCCGTATGTGGGCTGAGCCTACGGGCCGGTCCATTGGGTCTAAAATGAATTTTAATTATTTTTTTTATTAATAAAAATATATTTGAAATACAACAATTTTTTAACATAAAAAATACAAAAGATATTTACATCATTTGTTTTACATTTGTTTTAAAATTTTTACATCAATAATTATTCATTTGGGGAGTCTGTTCTGCTTGTTGAAGTTGATGTCGCATCATCGTCTTCTTCCGATTCAAACTTCAAGCTCAATCCTTGAACACGGTCAACTGCATCGTACCAATCTTTTAAGTAGACAGAGGCTTCTACAGACTTCTCTGATAATCTACATCTTTTATCATTTAATACTCTTTTTCCTGCAGAAAATGCAGATTCCGATGCCACAGTTGACGCCGAAATCGTTAGTAAATCTTT
>JAMKQA010027727.1:0-22897 GCA_024699735.1 Posidonia australis
AGAAAACATCATTTAAAATCCACTTAGCAACATGCATCTCATTCCGTGAAATCTTCACACATTTCATGTATTTATCATGCATTTATCCATTTTTCAAATCATCATTTCATTGCATTTCACAATACAAATTCTGGGCCAAAACCGACATACCGATTTTATTCCGGTCGACCGAATTTCCCTGATTCGGTCGACCGAAACCTTTCGGTCGTCCGAAACTCTGTCAAATAAACCAGTTCTCCATTAAAACGGTCGACTGAAATCATCCGGTCGTCCGAAACTCTGTCAGATAAACCAGTTCTCCACTAAAACGGTCGACCAAAATCATCCGATCGTCCGAAATCCCCTGATTCGGTCGACCGAAACCTTTCGATCGTCCAAATCAGCGAACCAGGGGACTACCTGGAAGCACTTCGGTATGCCGAAACCAATTCGGCATACCATTTTCTGCCTTTGCAGAAAACGTCCCAGGCTACCTTCCTCCTTTCCTCCCGCAAGTGGGAGTGAGGATCGAACCCTTCAAACCAACACCAAAAAATCTCAACAAAACATGGGGCATAGACCTTCAAGTCTACTTCAAAACCCCTCAAACAATTCACAAATCCATTAAGCATGCCGTTCTAACAAAAAATCACAAAGTCATGGAGCTCAAGACGCATCACGGTAGCATGCTTTCACAATACCCACGAAATCCACACGAAAATCCTATAAAATAGCATGATAACATCCTAAACATACTATTCAACTCATTCACACCATTTCCACATTTTATCATGATTTATACAACATTTCCATACATTAAATCCATTTTTGTCCTAAAATAGCACATGCTGCAAATGGAAGAGAAGAAGGGATGAGGACGCGTACCTGGCTCCGGCGAGCCTCGCGTACCCTCCCTCGGTGGTGCACGGTACCAACCCAGCCTCCCCACGCTCGCGCGAGCTCTCCAAAAGTGCGAAGCTTCCGCAGCAGCCACCCACTCCACTCGCTCCCTCTCAACTCCTCTGCTTCTCCCCCGAGCCAAGCACCTCCTCTTAAAGCTCCCCGCCATGCCAGCCTCCCGGAATCCCGTCGACGCTCCGTAGCTGCTCGTAGCTCAGAGCGGAGGGGATGGATCAGGCAGTCCTCCCCCGCTAGCTCACGAGACTGGAACCAGGTTCGTCACGGGTGCGGAGAAGAGGCAATGGGTGAAGGCCTCGCACAGCTGGCCCTTGACCAAGTCAAGGCCCAAAACCCCAAGCCCCAAGTGGGTCCACCACAAGCACGGTTCTCATGGCAGAACCGACCCACTGGCCACAGAAACACACCACAGGGGAGAAACCAGGGCACAAAACACCGAGGGAACCCATAACCAACAAACACAAATTGGATTTACCATTAATAAACCATATTCAAATAATTACAAGAAATCCATGGTTTATATTAAAATGGAAAAATCCAAGCACAGATGTTACACATACAGTTTTCTTTTAAAACCACTTTCAAATCCTTTCATTATAGGAAACCACATTCCATAAATCATCCTCCTACTCACAAGAGGATTCCATCAAAGTCTTATATGCCATAAATCATTTGAAACCATTCACTTTTCATATACATAGGACTTATGTCCAAAAACACATCAAATCATTCATTTCTTTATCATGGGAATCATTTCCATGACCCAAAATCTCATTATGTAAATTACTCTTAAACACATGTCAAAATCACATAAAAGCCCATTCACAATCATCATTAATCAAAATCTCTTTTTTAAGGCTCTAGACTTTGGTTCGGCATACCAAACCAAAACAGTAGACTGAATCTGGTTCATAGACTTAGAACAGTCAATCGAATTTCAGAACGGTTGTCCAAAATTCCCTGAAATGGTAGACTTATACATTTTGGTCATCCGAAACAGGGACCTGGGGCCAATACTAACAGAAAAGTGGCATACCGAATCCATTCAGCATACTAAAATCTACAATTTTTGAGAAAAACCCAAGCCCTAGGCT
Source organism: Posidonia australis (assembly GCA_024699735.1). NCBI lineage: Eukaryota > Viridiplantae > Streptophyta > Magnoliopsida > Alismatales > Posidoniaceae > Posidonia > Posidonia australis. Next base: position 1,992 of record JAMKQA010027727.1, read on the forward strand.
ACTCATTCATTGGAATGGGAGTCGTCAATGGACCCATCTCCGGTGAACCATAATTTACCCAAAATCCACCAAATGTAGGTCTATAAGCCAACAACCATTTGGGATAAATTTCATCAAAATTCACAAACCATAGCTCTCGAAATAAAATCATAAACACAAAGAGCTCAAAAAACACTACTGTAGCACATAACACATTCTCATTCAACAAACCACCATAAATCATCATAAAATCCCAATCATGGCAATAATCCACACGTAGGCATGCATTTCTACTCATCTACACCATTCCACAATTTTCCATGATTTACTTCTAATTTATCGTGTTTTCTATTATTTTACTCATAAAGCACAAAATCGAGAGAGAGAAAGGATGTGTACCTCTCCGACAAGCTCCCCTCACCTCCGGCTTGCCCACGGCCCTCTCCAGTAGACACCTCCTCCTCTAGCCCTCACCCTCTTTGGCTCACACCTCTTCCTCTAGTTTCCTCTCCTCTTGCACTCCGATGCCTCCAACGCCAGGGCCTCCTCTCTTTTTCTCTTCTTCCCCCTTTGCCACCCACAAATCCCACGGGCCACCAATAGCCTTCCATCGGTTGGCAAGGCGGGAATAGGACGAGTAGGCAAGGCGAAGGTGTGGTGCTCATGAGCGAGGGCGCAACACCCAGCTACCTGTAGGTGCTACCACAATAGCATCACTACCCAATTATAATAATAAAACAACTAAAATAACTAGGAAGAGTCAGACAACTACCCAAGAACGGCGTGCGGCTAATGGCTCTGAAACTCAAATACCAGAGAACCAAACTACACTTCAGTTGTGCACCTAAAAAGCCAAAAACACAAGTAAACAAACATGCGTGAGTGACATCTAAGTCACTTAGTACGTGCTCAACTAGAAAACCATGAGAAAACTCTAATCTCTATTAGTTATAAAACTATTTCATGAACCTTGGGAAAACCATAAACCCTGACTCATGAAAACTTGGGAACTCATATCCCAAAACCATGTCATTTCAAATCACCTTTCTTTTCTCAAATCTCATGCATTTTAAATCATTTATGCATTCAAGAAAACCACATTTTTTTCAACCAGATCTAGCCCAAACCAGAAGGCCACACATGGCTCAAAACACAAATCCATTTGGCTGGTATCTAGTTTAAACGACAATTTCATCTTAGCTAGAGCCTGGCTAAATCTTTAAGCCAAAAACTCACAGTCTAACTCTAGCTCCAAAACCACACATTTTTAATAATGTCACGTTGATTAGAGGTAACTGCGTGCACAAGTAGTCGGTGAGAACACCAATTCCCTACCGCACTACACTGTTGTGGTATACATCCCCATGCAAGAGAACACCACCTCGGTCAATCGACCTCAATATTCACTTTATTATCATATGCATGAGGACACGTCTTTTCCTGATGTCCAACAATGACCCAAACACCCAAGTTTCATAACCCTAGGCCCAGCCTACACAGTCTCAAGTGGGGTATTTTGGTCTCTTTCAACCACCCCAAACAAGCCATCCACGCCCTGGTCTAACAATCGATCTCAGTAGAGTCTCGTACCTCCTACCAGTTGCCGGCCACATGCCTCGTGGCTCCAAAACACTCAATCAAATCTCTTTTCAAACATGCAGGTTTTCCTTTAAAACCACATTTCAAATCATTTCATTGGCTCTCAAGTCCAAAACCACATCAAAATTCATCCATTAAATTCCACATTCCTCCATGTCATCCACATGAGGGAAAACATCATCAACACATGCCAATTAATCATTTAAAACCATCTCTTTAACCTTCATTTAACACATTCAACATGTGGGCCAAGGTCCTATTTCGGCATGCTGAAAATGGACGGTCGACTGAACTAGGGCTTTTATTTCTAGAACGGTAGACCGAATTTTTCTGTGGTCATCCGAAAATCCCTGATTTGGTCGACCAAAATCATCTAGTTGTCTGAATCTTTGTCAGATTAAATTTCCCTCGTAAGAACAGTCAACCAAAACTTGGCCAATCATCCAAAATCTCCTGTGCAGTCGACCAAAACCTTTCGATTGGTCGTTCCAGTGACTCAGGGAACCCTTATACGACAGCAAATCAACATACTGAACCATTTCAGCATGTCGATTTTTGCGATTACAAAAAACAACCCAACTCTTTCACTCGTCTCTTCTCCCCACTGGGAATGAGGGGCGGACCTATCAAACAAACCACACAAATCTGAATAAAACATGGGGTGTAGACATTCGAGTCTACTACAAAACCCCATAATCCATTTCAAAATCCATCAAGCATGCTTCTCATAATAAAATCACAAAGGCAAGAAGCTCAAACAAAATCACTATAGCATGCATTCAAGTTTCAACAAAAAATCCACTTAAAATCTCACAAAATTACATGATCTCTACACATCCACATTATGCATCCCATTCCAAACATTTCTATCATTTTTTCATGATTTATCATGCATTATTCACCATTTTCATGCATTTGAACCAATTAACCCATGGATCTAAAACAAGGAGAAAGGGAGGGCTACGTACCTTTCTGGCAAATCCAACAACCTCCTCCTCCCATAGTGGACCTTTGACAAGCTCTCGGCCTCGACGATGCGACCTCCACCGGCACACCACCTCGCTCATGCCTTCCAGCCAAAGGCGTCCCCCTCTAACGGGTATGAAGCTTTCCACTCTAACTGAGGGCAGACAGATAAACAAAGATAACAAGCAAATGACAAAAATCACACCTCATCAATAAAGCACACCTACTTAAGCAATAACCTCATCAATCATCCATCAGCATATCTCCAAACGACAATAAAATCCTTCATCATCATTACCTTGTGGGCTACAACCTCTCTACTTGCATGTTGCATCGCATTACAGGCCTTCACCTAACGTCTCCAACCAGGGGCATCCCAATTGATTTCTAGTTAAAGCGTACATATAACAGGGGCACTGGACAATGCACAAACTACACAAACTTGCACAATCAATAACATTGACAGCAATCTTTCCACAGTCAGCCAGGTTCCACTACCATTACCTGGGGAATGCTCAATGATAGCACAGCCAGGAGGAGAATAGTCAAAATACAGTAGTCGAACAAGCAGCAAATCAGGGCACATCCTTTATCAAGCAAGCATTATCCGCCACTTCACTCAGCATCAACTTCATCTTCCGGTGCCCTAGAGTGCCCTACGATGCTAACTAACCCCCACACCATTTGATAGCTCGACTCAATACCAGGGGCAGCTGTTTTGTCCTGGTATCTCGCAATCTACCCTTCGCTACCGTCCCATACCAACTACCTTTTGGTGCTAGGGGCATGACAGCTGAGCTCACACAATCTGTTACAATGGCATCCAGAAGCTAATTTTATCCACCAAGGGCATCTTAGCTACTCTATAGGGAACAGAAACCGTACAGACAGTCCTTAGTAGAATCGCACTTCTAGCATGGCAGTACCAGCACATGTTCTTCAAAGAAATGACAATCACCACGACTATAGTGCTTGCAGAAGCCTCAACTATAGTTGGCCACTACAGTAAACTACATCCATGATTGTAGAGTATCGGTCTCCAATCTAGCAGGCCGTGGATATCTAGTGTCCCTAGAGACATCAGGCACAGGCAACCAACATCTAGCATTCTACAAGCAGCATTAGACCACAGCAGCTGCGGTCTAGGGTGCACTTCCTGGCAAAATCTCCCTAGTAAAATCTTTAGGCCGAATCAACCATTCAGGCCCCTAGCATTCTTCTATCCCTATTTTCCACCAACATCCTCAACATCTCGATACTAGGGACATGTTAGTTGCTCTGTGGTATCACTCTCTCGACACCAGGGGCATGTCAACTGCTCCGTGGTATCACTATCTCGATACCAAGGGCATGTCAACTGCTCTATGGTATCACTCTCTTTGATGCCATGGGCATGTCAGTTGTCCTTTAGTATCATCTCATCCATCCTTTCTGGGTGTCGGTTATCTGTTTTGGCGGATGCTCGATATCACTCTTTCCTTGGTGTGGCTTTTGAGTCTGTCGATATCACTCTTTCCCCAGTGTGGCTTCTAAGTCCACCAATATCTCTCTTTTCTCAGTGTAGCTTTTGAGTCCACCAATATCACTCTTCTCTCAGTGTGGCTTCTGAGTCCACTGTTATCTCTCTTTCCTCGGTGTAGCTTCTGAGTCCGTCGATATCACTCTTTCCTCGGTGTAGCTTCTGAGTCTGTCGATATCACTCTTTCCTTAGTGTAGCTTTTGAGTCCACCGATATCATTCTTTCCTCAACATGGCTTTTGAGTCTGCCAATATCACTCTTTTCTCAGTGTGGCTTCTAAATCCATCGATATCACTCTTTCTGCGGTGTGGCTTCTAAGTCCGCCAATATCAATCTTTTCTCGACGTGGCTTTTGAGTCCACCAATATCACTCTTTTTTCGGTGTGACTTCTAAGTCCGCTGATATCAACTCTTTTCTCGATATGGCTTCTGAGTCCACCGATATCACTCTTTCCTCGGTGTGACTTTTGAGCTTACCAATATCAACTCTTTTCTCGATGTGGCTTCTGAGTTCATCGATAACACTTTTCCTCGATGTGGCTTTTGAGTTCGTCGATATCACACTTGCCTTGGTGTGACTTCTGAGTCTGCTGATATCTTTCGTTCCACGGTGTGGCTTCTGAGTCTAGCAATATCACTCTTTCCTCAGTGTGGCTTCCGAGTCTGCCGATATCACTCTTCTCTTGTGTGGCTTTTGAGTCCATCGATATCAACTCTTTTCTTGGTGTGGCTTTTGAGTCCATCGATATCATTCTTTCCTCGGCGTAGCTTCTAAGTCAGCCGATATCACTCTTTCCTCGGTGTGGCTTCTGAGTCTACCAATATCAATCTTTCCTTGGTGTGGCTTCTGAGTTCGCCAATATCACTCTTTCCTTAGTGTGGCTTCTAAGTTCGCCTATATCTCTCTTTCCTTACTGTGGCTTTTGAGTATTACTTTGTGTGTGTTTTCTTATTTCTTCATGTTCGTATGACTTTGTCGCATCATTTTATGTATGTTTTATCTGCATTTGCCATTTAATTTTAGTCAAGCACCCATTTCATGTCTTCATCACCGGTGATGGATTCTAGTGGGTGTGGAAATGGTTGATGGCCTGTGAGCACCATCATCTCCCATCTTGACACACCCTCACCTCCTTCTGACCTCCCTCAGTCACCCTAGATAGTCGCTTGATGCTCCTTGCCCCCTACATGGCCGACCGAGCTTGTGGCCATCGATGTGACTAAGTGAGGATGGAGGATGGTCTACATCTCATCCATTCGCAACCATGCTACACCTCTATATCATTCTTCACTCTCATGGACCTCTGGAAAAGCTGAAATGCCCTGCCAAAGCTCCTGGTCAGAGAACTCAAGCATGCTCCCTGGCGGAACCCATTTCACGGTGAGCTAGGTGGGTGGAAGCCTCCGGCTAGTCGCAACCTCGTCTGAGCATCCAGGTGCGTTCCCTAGCCTCCTCTCTTGCTTCCCATGCATCATACAACATCCATGCATCATTGCATTTAGGCCTAGAGCAATGAAAAGCTCATGGCTTCATTCTATTTTTGGTAGCCACGTGCCGAATGCACGGAAGAAGGGTGTGGGCCGATTGCGCGGTTTGGGTAGGCATCTAGCCAAGCTCCCATGCATCTTGTCTCCCTATTTTCTCTCTGATCATGTGTTGATTTCTAGTTATCTTTCCTGTTTCTGCATTTCCTCACTTGCATGGCATTTAGTTTCCCAAGTTTTCCGACATTCGCACTCATCTTGCTTTCATGTCCGGATTCATGCACGTTTCTTTTATTTCGTTGCCCGCATCGCATCGATTTTCCATGGCGTTTTTTGACTATAGCATTCATCCATAGGGCGATGTTGCTTACTACTCGGTGTTCTTTTGGCCAGCTCTTTCGTGTCTTGGTCTCGAGTTCGAGTAGCACTGTTGAGCATTAGAATGCATGGTTTTCTACCCATTCATTTTATCAACAACAGCATAGCATTCAACATTCACAACATCTTAGGCATAGCAAGCATATATGAGCACTTGCATTGGCGACACATAAGCGAGTGATTAACCTAAAAAGACCGACTCATCAGGTGCACGAGGGTGCTTAACACCTTTCCCATGCATAACAAAAGTCCTTACCTATTCTTTGGCCCGTCATGACCAATGCGTTGCATCCATTAGGTACGAAGCATGTACGCATTCATTTGCATCCATTTGCAAGCATTCACATCGTTTTTCTCGCATTTTTATGCATCCAATTTTCCTCATTTTTCGATTTTAAAAAGATTAAGTGGTGACACTATTTTCTTTATCCATTTCTTTGCCTCCCTTTAATGTTTTCTAGTTGATGTGTCCTTCCACGAATTCATCATCTTCGTCGTGACCTTATCAGTTCATGAGTTCGATTTTCATGCCAGGCTCGTAGGTCCCTGTCCACTGGCATGATCATAGTATGCCACGTCACCAACCATCTATGTAATCTGATACAGCCCAATATAGTGGGGACTCAACTTGCCTTGCTTTCCGAACTGTGCTACACCTTTGGTTGGTAACACTTTTAGGAAGATGAAGTCACCCACCACAAATTCCAGATGTCTCTGCCTCTTATCTGCATAGCTTTTCAGTCGACTCTGAGCTACCAACAGTCACTTCCTAATCATGTTCACCTTGTCCTCGTACTATTATATGATCTCATGGCCAACCAACTGTCTCTCACCCATCTCACTTCAGTAAGTGGGTGTCCTGTAGGGTCTGCCAGACAATGCCTTATATGATGCCATTCCAATATAGTATGGTAACTGCTGTTATATGCAAACTCTATCGGAGGCAAGTGATCCTATGAACTACCACCAAAGTCCAAGGAATAAGTCCTCAGCTTGTCCTCTAGTATCTGTATGGTCCTCTCTATCTGCCAATCTATCTAGGGGTGGAAGCTTATATTGAAACTCAATACTGTACCAAATGCCTCCTACTGCGCTCCCTAGAACCTTGATGTGAGCCTCATGCCTCTGTCAGATACAATTGACACTAGGACACCATGCAATCTAACAATCTCCGTCATATACAACTCTGCCAGTTGTACTAATGGAAGATTCACCCTCATAGGCAAGAAATGTGTCGATTTTATAATGTGGTCCACGATCACCAAAACTGTATCATCCTTCCTTCTGGTCCTGGGTGATTCAGTGATAAAGTCCATCGACGCATTCTCTTCTCCCACTTCCGCACTGGAACATCTAGAGGCTATAAGGTGCCTTCAAGCTTCTGATGCTTTATCTTCACCATCTAGCAGGTTGTACAATTTGCCACATACTCAGCAATTTTCCTCTTCATTCTAGGCCACCAAAAATTCTTCTCAGATCCTTATATATTTTAGTGCTTCCTAGATAAACAGTATACCTAGAGCGGTGGGTTTCATCAAGCAAACCATTCATGATCGTTTCCACACGGGGTACGTACAATCGTAGGTCGTACCTTAATCCACCATCCACTCTAATTGAGAAGTGAGGCACCTCCCCTACCTCCAACTTCTGCCATATCTCTGGCACAAAGGGATCCATCTGCTGAGCGGAGACAATCACCTCGATCATCCTCAAGCGAACATACAGATTAGCCTACAAAACTCTGACTGATCCTTGAGTCTGTCTCTTTGGTCTGCACTCCACTAGTCTCATCAACAATTTCCATTCCTAGACACATGTGAAGCAGACACAACCACACGGGCCAAGTAGCTCACATTGCCCCCTCACCAAAAAGTGATAGGCCTTGATAGTAGATATCACATTTCTAGGCTGTCTCGATTTGGCACCTTGAGCAACGCACCAGTCTTGGCCTGGACAATCTATCAGAACTCTTCTCTTAGCACAATCAATCACAACAGCATGCTATGCCAACCATTCTATCTCCAAGATGACATCAAACTCTTACATAACCATCACAATTAGCCAGTTATGAAAATCCCTATTTCCCAGCTTGATATCAATTGGTTTCAAATACTTCCACACTAGACTATGTTCTCCCAGTGGAGTTACCACATCTAGGTGAAATGCCAACCTAGGGGGCCTGGTCCTGATCTTGGTAGCAAATGACTTAGAAATATAGGAAAATAAATTTCTTGAGTCGAACAAGATTCGGGCCGTGTAGTCAATCACAAGAAAATATCCTAACATCAACACATTATAACTACAATCACATTCATAGTCATAATAAAACATAGTGTCAATTACACATAGGATCCATTACATAAACAACGTACAATTATCAAGGCCACACTAATCCTTACCATCTACTACATCTCCTGATGGACCAGCATCTAAGGCAGCAATAAAAAATACTCTGCCTTTGGTGGGTTGTCGGGGCATGTCTCCTGCTGGCTTTGGTAGATTAGGACAATCCTTTTGAAAATGTCTAAACTTTTCGCAATTATAACATACTATGCCCTCTAGGCTCCACTGCTGAAGCCAACACTGTGTTGCAATGTGCCCCTTCTTGCCATAAACATGGCAAGGTCCTCTCTCTAGCTGCTGCTCGAACCAATCTAGTTGAAATCCACCGTCTCCTCTCTATCAGAAGCAGACCGCTCTTTCCTTTTCCTTTTGGAGCTTCCAGAACTCGACGCCCTAGAAATAGAAGGCCGTGAGGTGAACTTCTTCCCCTTGTCTCTCTTAGGTTATTCCTTCTGGAATAGTTTACATTCATCCTCATAGCGAGCTGCAAGCTCAATGGCATCTGCCAAGGTCTAACATCTGAAGCCAATGACTCTATGTAACATCTGTGCCTAGTTTTCCATCTAATATAAACCATGGAATTTCCTGTAATTATTTGTGTGGTTCATTAATGGTTAATCTAGGTTGTGTTTTTTGGCTGTGATCTCTCCCTGTGTTTTGTGCCCCTAGTTTCTCCCTTGTGGTGTGACTTCATTGGCTTGTGCGTCTATTATGCAATTGGGACCCGTGTTTGGGGTAAAACCCACTTGGACTTGAGCTTGGACCTGGTCAAGAGCCCAACCATGACTGTGACCTCCCTTCCTTATCTTCTCCATGCCCATGACCCATTCCCCGTACTCGCGAGGCCTGGCGGGGAGGCCTGCTCGTCCCGTCCCTTCGACGGTAGGGTGGCTGGCAGTGGATCAGCGGAATCCGTGGGGATGGTAGGCGACGGTGGCTTTAAAGGGAAGCGTGTAGTGTGGGGGAGGAGCAGAGAAACCAAAGTCAGGGCGAGAGGGAGTGCGGAGGCTGACGAGAGGTTACGCGCCAGAGGAGATCGTGCAAGTGCAGGGAGAGGTTTGTGCCATGCACAACCGGAGCTTGAGGACACGTAGGGCTCGTCGAAGCCAAATACACGTTCCTCCTTCCATTTCCCTCCATCAGTTGAAACATGTTTAGGTTAGGGGATAAAACCATGATCAATATTGTAAAAATCATGCAAAAATATGGGAAAATGTTGGGAAGGTGATGAATCATGTGTTTGTGGTGTTATGATGCTAATTCGTGGTTGATTCATGAGATTTTTGCTAAGTATTGTAGAAGCATGCTACAATGATCTCTGTATGAGCTTTATGCCTTTCTGAATTTCTATAGAATAGCATGCTTAATGGATTCATGCTTTGATTTAGGGGTTTTGGAGTAGACTTGAAGGTCTACACCCCATGTTTTACTTGCAATTTTTGTTGTGACTTTGAGGGGTCCGCTCCTTACTCCCACCTTGGGGAGAAGTGACGATGGTAGCCGGGAGGGTTTTCTGCAATCGCAAAAAAATGGTATGCCGAGCTGGGTTCGGTATGCCGAAATGCTCCTAGATGGTTCCCTGGACCATTGATTTGGACGATCGGAGGAGGTTCGGTCGACCGAATCAGGGGGTTTCGGACGACCGGATAAGTTCGGTCGACCGTTCTGGAGGGGGACTGTTAAAACCGACTGGGATTCGGAATACCGGAATATTTTGATCGACCGAATCAGGAATTTTCGGTTGACCGAGACACTATTCGGTATGTCTAATCAGGACCCAGGACAATATTGAAAAATGCTTGGAAAAATGTTGATAAATATGGATAAATACATGATAAATGTATGAGATGCATGGAAATGACTTGTGAGATAATGCATGTAAGTCTGTTGATTTTTAATGATGTTTTCCATGAGTCATGAAACATGATTTGTTTGTATAATGTGGACCCATGTGAGGAGTGATTTCATGGTATAATGACCATGAATGAATGTGTGGGTTTGAAACCATAGATGATAATGTAATGCATAATGCATGTGATTTACAAAGAGTTTGATGAATGGGAAATGGTTTTGACAAATGTTTGAAAAGAGAAATTGCATATGGTTTTAAAGAGATTAATGGAATTGTAGGAACTACAATGAGACCAGGGCTTGCCGACGAGGTAGTGAGACCTCTAGAGATGTCGAGGACGTGTCCTTGGTTGTGGTTGCCAAGTTTGCGGTCCGGGGTAGGAGCCTCGAGACTGTGATGGTACTGTAGGACCTGGGGTATGGTAGACCCAGACTACCCTCAGTGCCGGTGCTGGACGGGTCTGGGGTTAGAGTCCATAGGTGCTCGGGTACTAGGGCATCCCAAGGATGCACTCCGTGCTTGTACTAGTGAGGGTACATTTTGAGGCTACGACCGGGGCGGCTGAACTCCAGTGCGTGGTGGTTCACCGCGGCACTACAGTGTGGGTGTGGTGACATGGAATCCTCACCAACTGCTTGTGGCCAGGTCGATCACCTGTGGCCAGGGAGATGCGATCAGGTTTTGGAATGGTAAAGTGTGGATTTGTGTGTTGGACTACTTCCTAGCTCTGAATTGTGATAAATTACGTTAATGATTTTAAATGATGCTTTGGACTAGGAAACTTGATGAAATGATTTGCTTCTCCTGTGTTGAGCATAAAGATTTATCAATGAGCATGAGATTTTGAAAGAAAGGAAAGGAAAGTTTGAAATGGCATCGTTTTCAAAGTCTTTCTAATCGAATGTGTTGGTTTTGGCGATGGTAGTTTTCTAAAGATTTTATGGCAATTGTTTTTACAGGTTTTATCGCTGTTTTTAGGGCACGTACTGGGTGACAATCCTATCACTCACACGTGTTTTCCTTGTCCCCTTTTGTTTCAGGTGCTCAGAAGTAGGAGCAGTCTAGTCTGGTGCATTTTTTCGAGCCACTTTTGCTGCACACAGGTCTGGGTGTTTAGCTTTATTTATCTAATTCTGTTATTTAGATTCTTTTAGCTGCTTTTGGGTAGTTCATGTACTATTGTGTAGCACTGGGGTGTTACACTCTAGATCTAAGTGCTAGATTCAACCCTTCCACAAATCCCTTAGCTTGGTTCTTCTCAGTGATCATAGCCTGAGAAAATTGCTTCAGCTGAAGATAAGATGCCTCATAATCCTCCACAGACATGTCGCCCTACTTCAAGTTCCGGAAGTCTCTATTTTGTTTGTCCCTGTTGTGCTCTAGCAAAAACCTCTCATAAATCACTTTTCGGAATTCCTCCCAAGAAATCATTAGTAGGTTCACATTTGGAAACTTGGTGCAGCACATAGCTCTTCACCATTGGTCTACGGCACCCTCGAGCTGGAAAGTGACTAATCTAACCCACTTCTTGGTTGGGCACTCAATCCCTTCAAGGATGTTCTCCACCTCTAGCAGTCAAGCGTCACAATCTTCAGGCTTGCCACACCCATCTAGAGTTGACGTGCTCAACTAGCAAAATTGCTTGATCCACGAGTCTCCTTTCGCCTCATCCTTGCTGCAGCTGCCTAAGGAATGAACGAAACCCAGCATCTCTCACCAAACTCCTGCTGCATGCCCTTCCAAGCACTGCCCTTGTCAACACCTGCGTTGGACACACGGGTCTTACTACGGCCACAACCTCTACGTGACATCTTCCTGTTGCCACAAACACAAACAACATCAGGTGCAGCTATCCACCACTTGCAGTCCCATAAAGTCACTAGACTGAACACCAACCAAGCCAATGCACCTTAGTGAACCAAGGCTCTAATACAACTTTGTAAGACCCTGCTACCCGTAGGCACTACCAAAATAGCATCACTACCCAATTATAATAATAAAACAATTAAAATAACTGGGAAGGGTCAGACAACTACCCAAGAACGGCATGTGGCTAGTGGCTCTAGAAAGCTCAAACACCAGAGAACCAGAGTACACCTCAGTTGTGCACCTGAAAAGCCAAAAACACAGGCAAACAAACACACATGAGTGACATCTAAGTCACCCAGTATGCGTCCAACTAGAAAACCACGAGAAAACTCTAATCTCTATCAGTTATAAAACAATTTCACAAACCTCGGAAAAACCACAAACCCTGACTCATGAAAACTTGGGAACACATATCCCAAAACCATGCCATTTCAAATCACTTTTCTTTTCTCAAATCTCATGCATTTTAAATCATTTATGCATTCAAGAAAACCACATCTTTTTCAACCAGATCCAGCCCAAACTACAAGGCCACACATGACTCAAAACACAAATCCATTTGGCTAGTATCTAGTTGAAACCACAATTTCATCTTGGCTAGAGCCTAGCTAAATCTTTAAGCCAACAACTCACAGTCTGACCCTAGCTCCAAAACCACACATTTTTAATAGTGTCACCTTGATCAGAGTTAACTGCATGCACAAGTAGTCGGCGAGAACACCAATTCCCTACCGCACTGCACTACTGTGGTGTACATCCCAATGCAAGAGAACACCACCTCGGTCAACCAACCTCAATATTCACTTTATTATCATATGCATGGGGACACGTCTTTTCCTGACGTCCAACGATGACTTAGACACCCAGGTTTCATATCTCTAGGCCCAGCCTACATAGTTTCAAGTGGGGCATTTTGGTCTCTTTTAACCAGCCCAAACTCGTCATCCACGCCATAGTCTAACAATCGGTCTTAGCGAAGTCTCATACCTCCTGCCACTTGCTGACCACATGCCTCGTGGACCCACAACACACAATCTATAACCACGTCCTGGCCTATCAATGGGTCTCGGTGGAGTCTCATACCTCCTACCAGTTGTCGACCACATTGCTCGTGGCTCCGAAACACTCAATCAAATCTCTTTTCAAACATGTGAGTTTTCCTTTAAAACCACATTTCAAATCATTTCATTAGGTATCAAGTCCAAAACCACATCAAAATTCATCCATTAAATTCTACATTCCTCCATGTCAGCCACATGGGGAAAACATCATCAACACATGCCAATTAACCAATTAAAATTATCTCTTTAACCTTCATTTAACACATTCAACATATGGGTCAGGGTCCTATTTCGGCACATTGAAAATGGACGGTCGACCAAGTTGGGGCTTTTTATTCCCAAAATGGTAGATCAAATTTCTCTTCGGTCGTCTAAAATCCTTAATTTAGTTGACTGAAATCATCCAATCATCTGAATCTCTGTTAGATTAAATTTCCCTCATAAGAACGGTCAACCGAAACCTGGCTGATCATTCAAAATCTGCTAGTGCAGTCAACCGAAACCTTTCAATTGGCCATTCCAATGACTCAGGGAACCCTTATACGACAGTAAATCAGCATATTGAACCATTTTGCCATGTCGGTTTTTATGGTGACAGAAAATGACCCAACTCTTCCGCTCCTCTCTTCTCCCCATTGGGACTGAGGAGTGGACCAATCAAACAAGCCATACAAAACTGAATAAAACGTGGGGTGTAGACACTTGAGTCTACTACAAAACCCCTTAATCCATTTCAAAATCCATCAAGCATGCTTCTCACAATAAAATCACAGAGGCAAGAAGCTCAAACAAAATCATTGTAGCATGCATTAAAATTTCAACAAAAAATCCACTTAAAATCTCACAAAATTACATGATCTCTACACATCCACATAATGCATCTCATTCCGAACATTTCTAACATTTTTTCCTTGATTTATCATGCATTATTCACCATTTTCATGCATTTAAGCCAATTAACCCAAGGAACCAAAACAAGGAGAAAGGGAGGGTCGCGTACCTTTTTGGCTAATCCGGTGACCTCCTCCTCCCACGGCGGACTTCCAACGAGTCTCAGTCTCGATGACGTGACCTCCACAGGTGCACCTCCCCGCTCACACCATCCTACCTGCAGGCACACACCTCTCTCTATCTCTCTCTCTCTTGGCACTCACACCTCCCCCTGGCCAAATCAACTCCTCTCTTCCTCTACGCCACCTCCTCTTCCCTCACCTATCTTTGCCTTTTCCCCCCACTCTCCTCAGCCTTCCAGCTCTCATGGAGAGGGCGAAACAAGGTAGTCGCGAGTGTAGGGCTCACGGGAGGGAGAACTGTGCTCCAATTGACTAGGTCAACATGGGCCCTACGCACACACACAAAGGCCCACCAAGCCAGAAGTCAGACACACAGAGAGAGAAAACACACCACAACACCAACAAATAATAGAATATCCATTAATAAACCATATTCGAAATATTACAATAATTTCCATGATTTTACATTGAATGGATAATCGGGCTCAGATGTTACAGGGGGAGAAAAGAAAGAGAGGAAGGCACGTGAAGGTAACATTGTGCATGGTTTAACTAGAAGCTAACCAAGATTCTATGCATACACACAAGAGCCACAACAGGCCAGCATGCGACTCCACGAGGAAACCAAGCCAACATAGCCACACATAAAGAGGAAAGCACACATAGGACCAGAAACACTATAATTATCCATTAATAAACCATTTACTCAAATATTACAAATATTCATGGTTTACACTAATCTAGGTAATCTAGCACAGATGTTACAATGCCAAACACACATGATAATAAATTTCAAATTCATAACAATTCTTCAAAAACTTGAAATAAAAAAAACAAAGGAAGTTCATGACAAATAAATTTCAAGTTCATAATACTACTTCCTCTTCTTCACTCATTAACAAATCACAAATATCATCCATCATGCTACCCACCATAATTAACAATTAAAAATAGTAAATTGTTTTATAATAGTAGGTAAATTACATATCAATAACTTGCAGTAGAAATACACAAAAATGTGAGATTATATACCAAACATGTGAACTGCTATGAGAGAAAACAATACACAAAAAAATTGGAAAAAAATATTCCTACCATCTAAACAAATCAAGTTACTCACAAGAACATGTGACTTGTAGTAATAGAGACCAGACACACCACTTACCAACAAAATGCAATGAAAATCCATACTCATGACGATATATAGATGTAATAATATAAACAACAAAAAAGGCATATTGGTTCAAATAAAAGAACATTAAACCATAGTGCAATCAATAGTGCAAATAAAAAAACTAATTAAAAGAATCACATATCAGTAGTGCAATTAATCTTTAAAAAAACCTAACTAAACAAAATCAACCCAAATCTAGAAGAAGTAACAACAACACACAAGATTAACAGAAAAATAAATGATTACTGTCGATGATGCCTCTCCATCCTTAACTATGGTGATTCAAGAGTATAGAGTGGCTACATCAGCGTGGAAAGGGAGAGGGGATGTGGAGAGGGAGAGAC
Organism: Posidonia australis; assembly: GCA_024699735.1. NCBI lineage: Eukaryota > Viridiplantae > Streptophyta > Magnoliopsida > Alismatales > Posidoniaceae > Posidonia > Posidonia australis. The sequence continues at coordinate 17,574 of JAMKQA010027727.1, forward strand.
GTGTCGATAGTTGAGAGGGAGGGCTTGGGTGGAGAGGGGTGTCAGCAGCTTGGACAGAGGGAGATGCGTCAGTGGCATGGAGAGGGGTAGGGGGTGGCATTGAGAGGGAGAGGAGGATTTAACAAAATAGGGTTTTTTGTTAGTTATTTCTGGTTTTGATTGCGATAGCAATTGTGGTAAATAACAAAAAGTATTCATGTAATATTTGCTCTCTTTGAGGATAGTTTTGGAAAAGTAGGAAAAATCTAGTTGTATTTTCCAATAAACTAGTCCTAATTATTTTTTAAGAACCTACCTAACAAAGCACAAATTTTATGTCATTTTAAGAGTAATTTCCTTAATGGTACCTTCAACTATACGTGTTTTCCACTTCAATATCCTCAACAATAAAATCATTCACTCAAGTATCCTCAATTATCAATTATCATCGATAGTCAGTATAGTACTTTTGTTAGAAAATGTTTCTTTACATAAAATACTTGGACCAAAATGCCCTTCAACATAAAAAATAATACTCTCTTGTCATAGCAAAGACCAGATCAGATTGGAGGAAGAATCTAAAGATGAGGAGGAGAAGGGAGAAGAAGAAGAGGGGAAATGATGCGGAGAGTGGATCTAGATAGGAGGCAGATGAAGCCTCTAATAATCTACATGATCCACGACATGGAGATGGAGAGAGGCGTCAACGGCGTGGAGAGGGATACAGGGTGGCATGGAGAGGGAGAGGAGGATTTGACAAAATAGGGTTTTTTGTTAGTTATTCTGGTTTTGATGTCAATGGCAATTGTGATAAATAATAGACAGTATTCTAGTAATATTTTCTCTCTTTTATTGATAGTTTTAGAAAAGTAGGAAAATCTAGTTGTGTTTTCCAATAAACTAGTCCTAACTAACATATTAGAATCCACCTAACAAAGCACAAATTTTAAGCCATTTTAAGAGTAATTGCTTTAATGGTACCTTCAACTACAAGTGTTTTCCACTTCAACACCCTCAACTATATAACCATTCACTCTAGTACCCTCAAATATCATCATTAGTTAGTACAGTACTTCTGTTAGAAAATGTTTCTTTACATAAAAGACATGGACCAAAATGCCCTTCAACATAAAAATATACTCTCTTGACATAGCAAAAACTAGATTAGATCGAAGGAAGAACTAGAAGAGTAGGAGGGAGAAGAAGAAGAGGGGAAATGGTGGGGAGAGTGGATCTAGACGGGAGCCAGATGAAGCCTCTAACAACCTTCATGATCAGCAGCATGGAGAGGGACAGAGGCGTCGGCGGTGTAGAGAGAGATAGTGGACGGCGTGGAGAGGGAGAGGAGGATTTGACAAAATAGTGTGTTTTATTGGTTATTTCTAGTTTTGATGTCAATGGCAATTGTAGTAAATAATAGAAAGTATTCTTATAATAACTGCTCTCTTTTGATGATAGTTTTGGAAAAGTAAGAAAAATCTAGTTGTATTTTCCAATAAACAAGACCTAACTAATATCTTAGAACCTACCTAACAAAGCACAAATTTTAAGTCATTTTAAACTAAATTGTTTGTTAAGTTGTGTTTCAAAGGACGTTTGGTTGAACTGATATAGAAAAAAGAGTTTATATCAATAAACTGTCTCATAAACCAAACCAAATGCAATCCTATTGTAACACTTCAAATTTGGAAGTGGTATTTTGGAAAGATAATTAATGTGGGATTTAAGTGTATTGGATGTTGGAAGCCCTAGCGTCCAATGTTAGGTACATTCTCGATAGTGTCTTATGCCTGGATTGTGGATTTTCTGGCCTTCTTGATGATTTGTGGTTGTGGTACTATACTAACCCCCATGGAAGTTTTAAGGGTTTGCTTTGGGGCCATGGAACTTCTTTTGCGTGCGTTGATAGCCAATCTCTACTCGCACGAGCCACGTAGACAGGAGTGGTTGCATGGTTTAGTTTCGTGCTACAGCACCCTTCTTTCCTTCCTTCCTTTTCTCTCTCCTTCTTCCAGGACCCACTCCACTTTCCCTCCCTCTCCTTGTTCTTACTCCTTCTCCTCTTCCTTCTTCAGCACGGGAGAGGGAGTGAGAGAGAGAGGAGACAGGAGAGAGACGAGAGGGCTGAGAGGGAGAGATGGTTGGGAGAGAGAGGAGCTCACCGCCGCCGTTGTGTTGCCATAGCCGTCATGCTACCATCACCATCTAGAGGAAGAGGTGTGGAGCATGCTAAGAAGGTGGAGGTTCTACCATTCGCCGCTTATCACCGCCACATCTTTGGTGATAGGTACACACCCCGTAGGCTTCCTTTTAGTTACTATTTGAATTCCTAGGTGCATGATAGTGTGTGGTTGGATCAGTAAATTTTCTAAGCATTTCTGGTGATTTTTTTGGGCCCTTTATCGTTATATTTTTTGTTTAGGATGAATAGTGTCCCTGTGTAGTAATCTTGTGGCTACTTGTGCCTCAGGCAACAGATTGCCTGATTCTTGTCCTGATTAGAAGATCAACGAGATCTTCATTTGGATATATTTCTTGTGTGGTTTGGCATGGCATTTTATAGGATTGGGTTTTGGGTCCTAATTTTGGGTGCCCTATTGTCGCCTATTTCAGCATAACATTTTGGTTTGGTATGCCAATTTTTGGTGTCAGACCTACCCTAGCCCCTGCTTTGGTATGTTGTTTCTATTCGACATGTCGTTTTGACGAAGAATTCGGTCTATCAGTCCCATTCGATGTGTCAATTCTGGTATTGGGTTTGGACTTAAGACTAAGTTTGGTTAATCATCCTTTTCTGGTCTGTCCAACCAGTGCTTGAACCCAGGGGGTTTCAATCGACTGCTCATTTTCGATCTGTTGAACTAGGCCTTGGTCTTGTTTTAAGGTGTCTTAGCTTTGAATTAATATATATATATATATATATATAGATACACACACACACACATTAATCTTGGGGGAATCATTATGATGGCATAATGGATTAGGATAATCATTAGAACAATTATAGGATCTGCCTAAAATTAATTAGTAAAATTCTACTTATGGTGTGGTTAGATTAAAAGATGAAATGACTTAGAATGGCTAAGTCTTTCACCTAATGGTGTAGAGGATATTAGGGATCATGATTTATCCCTAGGTTTGATTATTGGCTTGGCTTCGTGTGTGGTGCACTAAATGAGACGTTCAGTGACACTGTCCTGGGTGTTTGACTCTGATTTGGCTATGCTCCAATGGAACATGAGCCAATAGACGTATAATGACCCCCAAGTCGCTAACACTCAAATCTAGCTACATTTTCATTTTTCTTTTGTCTTTTTATTTCAATTACAATTATATTGATTATACAACAAGGTCTAAGTACTCTCAATTGAAATAAATCTAATAAACAACAGAAATAAAATTAAACTAAACGCTCAATAGAATTCCTGATGTGTGGTAGTGTGACTTCTCCTATGTGCATTAGCTAAAAACAGCTCCTATCCTGCACCTACCAAAATAGAAATCAAAGCACACATTAGTGACCACTCAAAATGGTCACCTAGCACACACCCCATCTAACAACTCAGCATACCATGCCAGGGAAGCAGGTGTAACTACACCCCACACAAACAAGCATAGGCATCTTACCTGGATGTCATAACACCACAATAGGCAATCCACTATTGCCTAGTAACCAGCAAAACCTCAAGACCATGCCTTTAAAATCATTCTTTTCCTTTCTCTTTTCAAAACCACATGCATTGTCTTTTAAAACATTTATGCACACATGAAATAGCCACCCTTGTCAAATCAAGCCCAAAAACCACACAAGTTGACCTCACATACTCTCTGCATAGATTAGACAACCAACAGTATCTGAACGCTCTCTATAGCACCTAGAACACCCACAATAGCCACAAAACACAAGTTATAGAGCCTCTACTCTGCACAACACGATCCCCACTAGACCCAAGCAACAACACTAAAGCCACAAAGCCACTGTTCCAACACGCCACACCACATTGGCGTAGTACCAAGGTCTCCTCTATACCAAAGCCACAGAGTCATTACTCCAAAACACAATGTCACACTAGCGCAACACCACGGCTTCCTCTAGGCCAAAGCATGATTTCCTAAACCAGGGTTCAGCAAAACCACAAGCAAATAACGCATCGTACTACCCAGTGCCAAGCAGTCAACATTGGCCACAAGCAGTCTATCGAGGAGTGACCACAGCGTCTACACTACCACAAACAACCACCATGTAGAGGAGTCTGTATATCTCGTAGTTCCGCCACCTATGGGACCCTCAAAAACTAACCCCACTTGGGAATGCTGCTCACTCCATTTGGGCAAGCTGTCCAATCACTCAGCACAAACTACAAGGTACGCGAGTCGACGTCCTAGATCAGTGCTCTAAACCACTAGAGGCTACTCACCCCTAGGCTCAGCGAGCACCTACATGTCTTGGTACCTGTAACAGCCAGGGTATCAAACCAAGCTATGCAGAAGTCTCATACCTCCCACGTCCGCTATCACGATACCACTGGGTACAAATAGTACCTTGGGCCTCAGTGCTTGGGACAAATGGAGTGTCATACCTTCGAACCCAACCGATACCTCATCCTAAGGACCTCAGCCTTAGTCTCGTAAATGACAATCTAAGAGTTTCATACCTCAAAGATCTAATGAATACACCTCAGTCTCTTGGTCTCAAGGCCTCAACCTAGGTGACATGCTTAACCACCCAAGAATGTAGTTTACATCTCCTAGTTCAAACAACACGACACTCTGACTTATTGGTCCACCACAAACAAAAAATCGGAAAACTCTTTCCAAAATCATTTGAAAGCCTATGCATTTCTCTTTCCAAAACCCTTTTGGAAAACCATTTCAAAATCTTTTAAATAACCATTCATAAATACCACAAAACATAGCCTAGATAGCTCCTCTGTCCGGCACAAAAGACCACAAATTGGGTGTTCCTGAGTCCCAGAGTGCCTTGCTAAACCCAAAACAACAACCCAAGAAAACACTTATAGCAATGCTACTGAATTTCTCATTTAGTGCACCACACCCAAAGCCAAACAATATCTAGACCTAAGGCATGTCAGGATCCCTAAAGTCCAATCTAACCATTAGGAGAAGACTTAATATCTCTAAGTAATATCATCTTTTATCTTACCACACCCAAAGTGGAATCTTACTAATTCATTTTAGGCAATTCCTATAATCATTCTAATGATTATCCTAATCATTTATGTCCATATAATTATCTCCCTATGATATATATATATATATATAAATATATAGATATATACATATACATACATACATACATTTATATATATATATATATATATATA